>CM061534.1:208529229-208590763 GCA_030545055.2 Neoaliturus tenellus | reverse complement strand
ATCTCTCTTTTAATGTTATTCTTATGTAACTAACTTTAGCCCCGTGGTACGAAAAAACCTGAGATTTCCCTAGGTAGAACAATTAAGTATTCAAGTCACATGGGATAGAAATTAGTACTTTACTACTCTATTCCAAGGAGTAAAATACGGCTTTAGATAGTAGGTGGAGGAAAAGGTGTTTTTTAACGGATAGTCCACTAGATTTCTGTAGAAGTCCCACACTACTGGCCCACCATCTGTGTACGTAAAATCATTATTATTTCTCCTCTCCCAAGAAGAAAAAAACGTTTTAAAAGGGAGTGTTATGTTAAACTTAGATTATTTACGAATATTTTGTTGTTTGATATTGAACCAAAATATCGAACATTTTTTCATCTAGTAATTTTCCACAATCTGCTCCAAAGAAGTCTAATTTAATCTTATAACTTATTCCAATCAAACGGAAAGAGAGCTATATAAATATTAATTACTACATCCACTTAAAATCATAATTATTTTTTTTAGGCTTCTCTAGTTAGCGAGTGAAATTAAAATACGCATCTCTTTTTGTAAAACCTCAAAATAGCACTTTTTGTTCAATTATTTTTGAATAAATATAAAAAATAATTCTACTTGGTTCTTTTAAGTGTCCTAAGTTAAAATCAATTTTTAAAATTTAATTTGAGTTAATTATAAGTATTTAAAAAATTCTCTTTTTAATGTAACCGTTACTTTAAATTAATAAAAATTCGTAACCAGTGAGCATACGAAATAGTTGGATGATTAAATATTAAATATACCGTTATTATTTACATGTTTTATTACGTATTATTATTAAATATGTGCTAATATGAAATATTAGACCATATATGTAACTTTTATACGTAACAAACAGGCTTTAGTGCTAAACAATCCTGTCGGATTTCAAAGAGTCATCAAAACTATGAGATGAGCAGCAACAAATACGGGTCGAGTCAGTCACTGAACGTGAGACGTGCAATGCATTTAAACTACTTATTAGCAACATGGGTGTGACACCTGGGACTGAGCAGCGAACAGCGGAATTTTATCAACTGATATGCGCTTTCCACATACAAATATAATTATAAAGTAAGTTAAAAAACACACACAGGAAACCCAAGGTAAAAATAATATTAAAATAGCATGAAAATAACGTGATGTCCAGATTAACGAGGAAAATTAAATGTTTTTCAAATATTACTTGTTATATTTAATGTTTAATTTGGCGTAATTTGTATAGCGAGTTTTCAGTACTTTTGAATTTTAAATTCCAAACATTCGCTGGTCACATAAAACTCATCGTTATGTAATATTACAGGAATTTTTAATACCTTTTGCCCCTTGAAATCAAAAGTTTTATATTATTGAGTGTTTGATTAATAGACAACAAAGTAGTCTCATCATTTTTCGTTCGAGAAGAGTTATCATACTATGGATATCAATTTTAATTTTGCATGTCAATAAAAAATAAACACATATTTAGAAATTTCTGTAAAAAAAAAAAAAAAAAAAAAAAAAACTATGTATGACCTATTCATAAGGAAAGAAGATTAAGTTAATATTTTTTACATGCAGTAGATTTCGTGTATGTGATTATGTCCACAGATAAATATTTTAAGCGAAGCAATTCAGCCAAACACCAAAGACGGTAAACAGGTAGCACCTGTAGGTATAAACTGTAGGACATAAAACAGTTTAACGGCGACCCCACTAACAACACCCGAGAGTCTCCTGGCCAGGGAAGGTTGTCTACTGTCTAGGCCCACTCTCTAAAGACAGTAAACAAGATACTTGTAGTAGCAGCTATAGCTGTAGGTATAAACTGTAGGACATAAAACAGTTTAACGGCGACCCCACTAACAACACCCGAGAGTCTCCTGGCCAGGGAAGGTTGTCTACTGTCTAGGCCCACTCTCTAAAGACAGTAAACAAGATACTTGTAGTAGCAGCTATAGCTGTAGGTATAAACTGTAGAACATAAAACAGTTTAACGGCGACCCCACTAACAACACCCGAGAGTCTCCTGGCCAGGGAAGGTTGCCTACTGTCTAGGCCCACTCTCTAAAGACAGTAAACAAGATACTTGTAGTAGCAGCTATAGCTGTAGGTATAAACTGTAGGACATAAAACAGTTTAACGGCGACCCCACTAACAACACCCGAGAGTCTCCTGGCCAGGGAAGGTTGCCTACTGTCTAGGCCCACTCTCTAAAGACAGTAAACAAGATACTTGTAGTAGCAGCTATAGCTGTAGGTATAAACTGTAGAACATAAAACAGTTTAACGGCGACCCCACTAACAACACCCGAGAGTCTCCTGGCCAGGGAAGGTTGTCTACTGTCTAGGCCCACTCTCTAAAGACAGTAAACAAGATACTTGTAGTAGCAGCTATAGCTGTAGGTATAAACTGTAGAACATAAAACAGTTTAACGGCGACCCCACTAACAACACCCGAGAGTCTCCTGGCCAGGGAAGGTTGTCTACTGTCTAGGCCCACTCTCTAAAGACAGTAAACAAGATACTTGTAGTAGCAGCTATAGCTGTAGGTATAAACTGTAGAACATAAAACAGTTTAACGGCGACCCCACTAACAACACCCGAGAGTCTCCTGGCCAGGGAAGGTTGTCTACTGTCTAGGCCCACTCTCTAAAGACAGTAAACAAGATACTTGTAGTAGCAGCTATAGCTGTAGGTATAAACTGTAGAACATAAAACAGTTTAACGGCGACCCCACTAACAACACCCGAGAGTCTCCTGGCCAGGAAAGGTTGTCTACTGTCTAGGCCCACTCTCTAAAGACAGTAAACAAGATATTTGTAGTAGCAGCTATAGCTGTAAGTATAAACTGTAGGACATAAAACAGTTTAACGGCGACCCCACTAACAACACCCGAGAGTCTCCTGGCCAGGGAAGGTTGTCTACTGTCTAGGCCCACTCTCTAAAGACAGTAAACAAGATACTTGTAGTAGCAGCTATAGCTGTAGGTATAAACTGTAGGACATAAAACAGTTTAACGGCGACCCCACTAACAACACCCGAGAGTCTCCTGGCCAGGGAAGGTTGTCTACTGTCTATGCCCGATCTCTAAAGACAGTAAACAAGATACTTGTAGTAGCAGCTATAGCTGTAGGTATAAACTGTAGGACATAAAACAGTTTAACGGCGACCCCACTAACAACACCCGAGAGTCTCCTGGCCAGGGAAGGTTGTCTACTGTCTAGGCCCACTCTCTAAAGACAGTAAACAAGATACTTGTAGTAGCAGCTATAGCTGTAGGTATAAACTGTAGAACATAAAACAGTTTAACGGCGACCCCACTAACAACACCCGAGAGTCTCCTGGCCAGGGAAGGTTGTCTACTGTCTAGGCCCACTCTCTAAAGACAGTAAACAAGATACTTGTAGTAGCAGCTATAGTTGTAGGTATAAACTGTAGAACATAAAACAGTTTAACGGCGACCCCACTAACAACACCCGAGAGTCTCCTGGCCAGGGAAGGTTGTCTACTGTCTAGGCCCACTCTCTAAAGACAGTAAACAAGATATTTGTAGTAGCAGCTATAGCTGTAGGTATAAACTGTAGGACATAAAACAGTTTAACGGCGACCCCACTAACTACACCCGAGAGTCTCCTGGCCAGGGAAGGTTGCCTACTGTCTAGGCCCACTCTCTAAAGACAGTAAACAAGATACTTGTAGTAGCAGCTATAGCTGTAGGTATAAACTGTAGAACATAAAACAGTTTAACGGCGACCCCACTAACAACACCCGAGAGTCTCCTGGCCAGGGAAGGTTGTCTACTGTCTAGGCCCACTCTCTAAAGACAGTAAACAAGATACTTGTAGTAGCAGCTATAGCTGTAGGTATAAACTGTAGGACATAAAACAGTTTAACGGCGACCCCACTAACTACACCCGAGAGTCTCCTGGCCAGGGAAGGTTGTCTACTGTCTAGGCCCACTCTCTAAAGACAGTAAACAAGATACTTGTAGTAGCAGCTATAGCTGTAGGTATAAACTGTAGGACATAAAACAGTTTAACGGCGACCCCACTAACTACACCCGAGAGTCTCCTGGCCAGGGAAGGTTGTCTACTGTCTAGGCCCACTCTCTAAAGACAGTAAACAAGATACTTGTAGTAGCTGCTATAGCTGTAGGTATAAACTGTAGAACATAAAACAGTTTAACGGCGACCCCACTAACAACACCCGAGAGTCTCCTGGCCAGGGAAGGTTGTCTACTGTCTAGGCCCACTCTCTAAAGACAGTAAACAAGATACTTGTAGTAGCAGCTATAGCTGTAGGTATAAACTGTAGAACATAAAACAGTTTAACGGCGACCCCACTAACAACACCCGAGAGTCTCCTGGCCAGGGAAGGTTGTCTACTGTCTAGGCCCACTCTCTAAAGACAGTAAACAAGATACTTGTAGTAGCAGCTATAACTGTAGGTATAAACTGTAGAACATAAAACAGTTTAACGGCGACCCCACTAACAACACCCGAGAGTCTCCTGGCCAGGGAAGGTTGTCTACTGTCTAGGCCCACTCTCTAAAGACAGTAAACAAGATACTTGTAGTAGCAGCTATAGCTGTAGGTATAAACTGTAGAACATAAAACAGTTTAACGGCGACCCCACTAACAACACCCGAGAGTCTCCTGGCCAGGGAAGGTTGTCTACTGTCTAGGCCCACTCTCTAAAGACAGTAAACAAGATACTTGTAGTAGCAGCTATAACTGTAGGTATAAACTGTAGAACATAAAACAGTTTAACGGCGACCCCACTAACAACACCCGAGAGTCTCCTGGCCAGGGAAGGTTGTCTACTGTCTAGGCCCACTCTCTAAAAACAGTAAACAAGATACTTGTAGTAGCAGCTATAGCTGTAGGTATAAACTGTAGAACATAAAACAGTTTAACGGCGACCCCACTAACAACACCCGAGAGTCTCCTGGCCAGGGAAGGTTGTCTACTGTCTAGGCCCACTCTCTAAAGACAGTAAACAAGATACTTGTAGTAGCAGCTATAACTGTAGGTATAAACTGTAGAACATAAAACAGTTTAACGGCGACCCCACTAACAACACCCGAGAGTCTCCTGGCCAGGGAAGGTTGTCTACTGTCTAGGCCCACTCTCTAAAGACAGTAAACAAGATACTTGTAGTAGCAGCTATAGCTGTAGGTATAAACTGTAGAACATAAAACAGTTTAACGGCGACCCCACTAACAACACCCGAGAGTCTCCTGGCCAGGGAAGGTTGTCTACTGTCTAGGCCCACTCTCTAAAGACAGTAAACAAGATACTTGTAGTAGCAGCTATAGCTGTAGGTATAAACTGTAGGACATAAAACAGTTTAACGGCGACCCCACTAACAACACCCGAGAGTCTCCTGGCCAGGGAAGGTTGTCTACTGTCTAGGCCCACTCTCTAAAGACAGTAAACAAGATACTTGTAGTAGCAGCTATAGCTGTAGGTATAAACTGTAGGACATAAAACAGTTTAACGGCGACCCCACTAACAACACCCGAGAGTCTCCTGGCCAGGGAAGGTTGTCTACTGTCTAGGCCCACTCTCTAAAGACAGTAAACAAGATACTTGTAGTAGCAGCTATAGCTGTAGGTATAAACTGTAGAACATAAAACAGTTTAACGGCGACCCCACTAACAACACCCGAGAGTCTCCTGGCCAGGGAAGGTTGTCTACTGTCTAGGCCCACTCTCTAAAGACAGTAAACAAGATACTTGTAGTAGCAGCTATAGCTGTAGGTATAAACTGTAGAACATAAAACAGTTTAACGGCGACCCCACTAACAACACCCGAGAGTCTCCTGGCCAGGGAAGGTTGTCTACTGTCTAGGCCCACTCTCTAAAGACAGTAAACAAGATACTTGTAGTAGCAGCTATAGCTGTAGGTATAAACTGTAGAACATAAAACAGTTTAACGGCGACCCCACTAACAACACCCGAGAGTCTCCTGGCCAGGGAAGGTTGTCTACTGTCTAGGCCCACTCTCTAAAGACAGTAAACAAGACACTTGTAGTAGCAGCTATAACTATAGGTATAAACTGTAGGACATAAAACAGTTTAACGGCGACCCCACTAACTACACCCGAGAGTCTCCTGGCCAGGGAAGTTGTCTACTGTCTAGGCCCACTCTCTAAAGACAGTAAACAAGATACTTGTAGTAGCAGCTATAGCTGTAGGTATAAACTGTAGGACATAAAACAGTTTAACGGCGACCCCACTAACTACACCCGAGAGTCTCCTGGCCAGGGAAGGTTGTCTACTGTCTAGGCCCACTCTCTAAAGACAGTAAACAAGATACTTGTAGTAGCAGCTATAGCTGTAGGTATAAACTGTAGGACATAAAACAGTTTAACGGCGACCCCACTAACAACACCCGAGAGTCTCCTGGCCAGGGAAGGTTGTCTACTGTCTAGGCCCACTCTCTAAAGACAGTAAACAAGATACTTATAGTAGCAGCTATAGCTGTAGGTATAAACTGTAGGACATAAAACAGTTTAACGGCGACCCCACTAACTACACCCGAGAGTCTCCTGGCCAGGGAAGGTTGTCTACTGTCTAGGCCCACTCTCTAAAGACAGTAAACAAGATACTTGTAGTAGCAGCTATAGCTGTAGGTATAAACTGTAGGACATAAAACAGTTTAACGGCGACCCCACTAACAACACCCGAGAGTCTCCTGGCCAGGGAAGGTTGTCTACTGTCTAGGCCCACTCTCTAAAGACAGTAAACAAGATACTTGTAGTAGCAGCTATAGCTGTAGGTATAAACTGTAGGACATAAAACAGTTTAACGGCGACCCCACTAACAACACCCGAGAGTCTCCTGGCCAGGGAAGGTTGTCTACTGTCTAGGCCCACTCTCTAAAGACAGTAAACAAGATACTTGTAGTAGCAGCTATAGCTGTAGGTATAAACTGTAGGACATAAAACAGTTTAACGGCGACCCCACTAACAACACCCGAGAGTCTCCTGGCCAGGGAAGGTTGTCTACTGTCTAGGCCCACTCTCTAAAGACAGTAAACAAGATACTTGTAGTAGCAGCTATAGCTGTAGGTATAAACTGTAGGACATAAAACAGTTTAACGGCGACCCCACTAACTACACCCGAGAGTCTCCTGGCCAGGGAAGGTTGTCTACTGTCTAGGCCCACTCTCTAAAGACAGTAAACAAGATACTTGTAGTAGCAGCTATAGCTGTAGGTATAAACTGTAGGACATAAAACAGTTTAACGGCGACCCCACTAACTACACCCGAGAGTCTCCTGGCCAGGGAAGTTGTCTACTGTCTATGCCCACTCTCTAAAGACAGTAAACAAGATACTTGTAGTAGCAGCTATAGCTGTAGGTATAAACTGTAGACATAAAACAGTTTAACGGCGACCCCACTAACAACACCCGAGAGTCTCCTGGCCAGGGAAGGTTGTCTACTGTCTAGGCCCACTCTCTAAAGACAGTAAACAAGATACTTGTAGTAGCAGCTATAGCTGTAGGTATAAACTGTAGAACATAAAACAGTTTAACGGCGACCCCACTAACAACACCCGAGAGTCTCCTGGCCAGGGAAGGTTGTCTACTGTCTAGGCCCACTCTCTAAAGACAGTAAACAAGATACTTGTAGTAGCAGCTATAGCTGTAGGTATAAACTGTAGAACATAAAACAGTTTAACGGCGACCCCACTAACAACACCCGAGAGTCTCCTGGCCAGGGAAGGTTGTCTACTGTCTAGGCCCACTCTCTAAAGACAGTAAACAAGACACTTGTAGTAGCAGCTATAACTGTAGGTATAAACTGTAGGACATAAAACAGTTTAACGGCGACCCCACTAACTACACCCGAGAGTCTCCTGGCCAGGGAAGTTGTCTACTGTCTAGGCCCACTCTCTAAAGACAGTAAACAAGATACTTGTAGTAGCAGCTATAGCTGTAGGTATAAACTGTAGGACATAAAACAGTTTAACGGCGACCCCACTAACTACACCCGAGAGTCTCCTGGCCAGGGAAGGTTGTCTACTGTCTAGGCCCACTCTCTAAAGACAGTAAACAAGATACTTGTAGTAGCAGCTATAGCTGTAGGTATAAACTGTAGGACATAAAACAGTTTAACGGCGACCCCACTAACAACACCCGAGAGTCTCCTGGCCAGGGAAGGTTGTCTACTGTCTAGGCCCACTCTCTAAAGACAGTAAACAAGATACTTGTAGTAGCAGCTATAGCTGTAGGTATAAACTGTAGGACATAAAACAGTTTAACGGCGACCCCACTAACTACACCCGAGAGTCTCCTGGCCAGGGAAGGTTGTCTACTGTCTAGGCCCACTCTCTAAAGACAGTAAACAAGATACTTGTAGTAGCAGCTATAGCTGTAGGTATAAACTGTAGGACATAAAACAGTTTAACGGCGACCCCACTAACAACACCCGAGAGTCTCCTGGCCAGGGAAGGTTGTCTACTGTCTAGGCCCACTCTCTAAAGACAGTAAACAAGATACTTGTAGTAGCAGCTATAGCTGTAGGTATAAACTGTAGGACATAAAACAGTTTAACGGCGACCCCACTAACTACACCCGAGAGTCTCCTGGCCAGGGAAGGTTGTCTACTGTCTAGGCCCACTCTCTAAAGACAGTAAACAAGATACTTGTAGTAGCAGCTATAGCTGTAGGTATAAACTGTAGGACATAAAACAGTTTAACGGCGACCCCACTAACAACACCCGAGAGTCTCCTGGCCAGGGAAGGTTGTCTACTGTCTAGGCCCACTCTAAAGACAGTAAACAAGATACTTGTAGTAGCAGCTATAGCTGTAGGTATAAACTGTAGGACATAAAACAGTTTAACGGCGACCCCACTAACTACACCCGAGAGTCTCCTGGCCAGGGAAGGTTGTCTACTGTCTAGGCCCACTCTCTAAAGACAGTAAACAAGATACTTGTAGTAGCAGCTATAGCTGTAGGTATAAACTGTAGGACATAAAACAGTTTAACGGCGACCCCACTAACTACACCCGAGAGTCTCCTGGCCAGGGAAGTTGTCTACTGTCTATGCCCACTCTCTAAAGACAGTAAACAAGATACTTGTAGTAGCAGCTATAGCTGTAGGTATAAACTGTAGAACATAATACAGTTTAACAGCGACCCCACTAACAACACCCGAGAGTCTCCTGGCCAGGGAATGTTGTCTACTGTCTAGGCCCACTCTCTAAAGACAGTAAACAAGATACTTGTAGTAGCAGCTATAGCTGTAGGTATAAACTGTAGGACATAAAACAGTTTAACGGCGACCCCACTAACTACACCTGAGAGTCTCCTGGCCAGGGAAGGTTGCCTACTGTCTAGGCCAACTCTCTAAAGACAGTAAACAAGATACTTGTAGTAGCAGCTATAACTGTAGGTATAAACTGTAGGACATAAAACAGTTTAACGGCGACCCCACTAACAACACCCGAGAGTCTTCTGGCCAGGGAAGGTTGTCTACTGTCTAGGCCCACTCTCTAAAGACAGTAAACAAGATACTTGTAGTAGCAGCTATAGCTGTAGGTATAAACTGTAGGACATAAATCAGTTTAACGGCGACCCCACTAACAACACCCGAGAGTCTCCTGGCCAGGGAAGGTTGTCTACTGTCTAGGCCCACTCTCTAAAGACAGTAAACAAGATACTTGTAGTAGCAGCTATAACTGTGGGTATAAACTGTAGGACATAAAACAGTTTAACGGCGACCCCACTAACTACACCCGAGAGTCTCCTGGCCAGGGAAGTTGTCTACTGTCTATGCCCACTCTCTAAAGACAGTAAACAAGATACTTGTAGTAGCAGCTATAGCTGTAGGTATAAACTGTAGAACATAATACAGTTTAACAGCGACCCCACTAACAACACCCGAGAGTCTCCTGGCCAGGGAAGGTTGTCTACTGTCTAGGCCCACTCTCTAAAGACAGTAAACAAGATACTTGTAGTAGCAGCTATAGCTGTAGGTATAAACTGTAGGACATAAAACAGTTTAACGGCGACCCCACTAACAACACCCGAGAGTCTTCTGGCCAGTGAAGGTTGTCTACTGTCTAGGCCCACTCTCTAAAGACAGTAAACAAGATACTTGTAGTAGCAGCTATAGCTGTAGGTATAAACTGTAGGACATAAAACAGTTTAACGGCGACCCCACTAACAACACCCGAGAGTCTCCTGGCCAGGGAAGGTTGTCTACTGTCTAGGCCCACTCTCTAAAGATAGTAAACAAGATACTTGTAGTAGCAGCTATAGCTGTAGGTATAAACTGTAGGACATAAAACAGTTTAACGGCGACCCCACTAACAACACCCGAGAGTCTCCTGGCCAGGGAAGGTTGTCTACTGTCTAGGCCCACTCTCTAAAGACAGTAAACAAGATACTTGTAGTAGCAGCTATAGCTGTAGGTATAAACTGTAGAACATAAAACAGTTTAACGGCGACCCCACTAACAACACCCGAGAGTCTCCTGGCCAGGGAAGGTTGTCTACTGTCTAGGCCCACTCTCTAAAGACAGTAAACAAGATACTTGTAGTAGCAGCTATAGCTGTAGGTATAAACTGTAGGACATAAAACAGTTTAACGGCGACCCCACTAACAACACCCGAGAGTCTCCTGGCCAGGGAAGGTTGTCTACTGTCTAGGCCCACTCTCTAAAGACAGTAAACAAGATACTTGTAGTAGCAGCTATAGCTGTAGGTATAAACTGTAGGACATAAAACAGTTTAACGGCGACCCCACTAACTACACCCGAGAGTCTCCTGGCCAGGGAAGGTTGTCTACTGTCTAGGCCCACTCTCTAAAGACAGTAAACAAGATACTTGTAGTAGCAGCTATAGCTGTAGGTATAAACTGTAGAACATAAAACAGTTTAACGGCGACCCCACTAACAACACCCGAGAGTCTCCTGGCCAGGGAAGGTTGTCTACTGTCTAGGCCCACTCTCTAAAGACAGTAAACAAGATACTTGTAGTAGCAGCTATAGCTGTAGGTATAAACTGTAGGACATAAAACAGTTTAACGGCGACCCCACTAACAACACCCGAGAGTCTCCTGGCCAGGGAAGGTTGTCTACTGTCTAGGCCCACTCTCTAAAGACAGTAAACAAGATACTTGTAGTAGCAGCTATAGCTGTAGGTATAAACTGTAGGACATAAAACAGTTTAACGGCGACCCCACTAACAACACCCGAGAGTCTCCTGGCCAGGGAAGGTTGTCTACTGTCTAGGCCCACTCTCTAAAGACAGTAAACAAGACACTTGTAGTAGCAGCTATAGCTGTAGGTATAAACTGTAGGACATAAAACAGTTTAACGGCGACCCCACTAACAACACCCGAGAGTCTCCTGGCCAGGGAAGGTTGCCTACTGTCTAGGCCCACTCTCTAAAGACAGTAAACAAGACACTTGTAGTAGCAGCTATAGCTGTAGGTATAAACTGTAGGACATAAAACAGTTTAACGGCGACCCCACTAACTACACCCGAGAGTCTCCTGGCCAGGGAAGGTTGTCTACTGTCTAGGCCCACTCTCTAAAGACAGTAAACAAGATACTTGTAGTAGCAGCTATAGCTGTAGGTATAAACTGTAGAACATAAAACAGTTTAACGGCGACCCCACTAACAACACCCGAGAGTCTCCTGGCCAGGGAAGGTTGTCTACTGTCTAGGCCCACTCTCTAAAGACAGTAAACAAGATACTTGTAGTAGCAGCTATAGCTGTAGGTATAAACTGTAGGACATAAAACAGTTTAACGGCGACCCCACTAACAACACCCGAGAGTCTCCTGGCCAGGGAAGGTTGTCTACTGTCTAGGCCCACTCTCTAAAGACAGTAAACAAGATACTTGTAGTAGCAGCTATAGCTGTAGGTATAAACTGTAGGACATAAAACAGTTTAACGGCGACCCCACTAACAACACCCGAGAGTCTCCTGGCCAGGGAAGGTTGTCTACTGTCTAGGCCCACTCTCTAAAGACAGTAAACAAGATACTTGTAGTAGCAGCTATAGCTGTAGGTATAAACTGTAGGACATAAAACAGTTTAACGGCGACCCCACTAACAACACCCGAGAGTCTCCTGGCCAGGGAAGGTTGTCTACTGTCTAGGCCCACTCTCTAAAGACAGTAAACAAGATACTTGTAGTAGCAGCTATAGCTGTAGGTATAAACTGTAGGACATAAAACAGTTTAACGGCGACCCCACTAACAACACCCGAGAGTCTCCTGGCCAGGGAAGGTTGTCTACTGTCTAGGCCCACTCTCTAAAGACAGTAAACAAGATACTTGTAGTAGCAGCTATAGCTGTAGGTATAAACTGTAGAACATAAAACAGTTTAACGGCGACCCCACTAACAACACCCGAGAGTCTCCTGGCCAGGGTAGGTTGTCTACTGTCTAGGCCCACTCTCTAAAGACAGTAAACAAGATACTTGTAGTAGCAGCTATAGCTGTAGGTATAAACTGTAGGACATAAAACAGTTTAACGGCGACCCCACTAACAACACCCGAGAGTCTCCTGGCCAGGGAAGGTTGTCTACTGTCTAGTCCCACTCTCTAAAGACAGTAAACAAGATACTTGTAGTAGCAGCTATAGCTGTAGGTATAAACTGTAGGACATAAAACAGTTTAACGGCGACCCCACTAACAACACCCGAGAGTCTCCTGGCCAGGGAAGGTTGTCTACTGTCTAGGCCCACTCTCTAAAGACAGTAAACAAGATACTTGTAGTAGCAGCTATAGCTGTAGGTATAAACTGTAGGACATAAAACAGTTTAACGGCGACCCCACTAACAACACCCGAGAGTCTCCTGGCCAGGGAAGGTTGTCTACTGTCTAGGCCCACTCTCTAAAGACAGTAAACAAGATACTTGTAGTAGCAGCTATAGCTGTAGGTATAAACTGTAGGACATAAAACAGTTTAACGGCGACCCCACTAACAACACCCGAGAGTCTCCTGGCCAGGGAAGGTTGTCTACTGTCTAGGCCCACTCTCTAAAGACAGTAAACAAGATACTTGTAGTAGCAGCTATAGCTGTAGGTATAAACTGTAGGACATAAAACAGTTTAACGGCGACCCCACTAACAACACCCGAGAGTCTTCTGGCCAGGGAAGGTTGTCTACTGTCTAGGCCCACTCTCTAAAGACAGTAAACAAGATACTTGTAGTAGCAGCTATAGCTGTAGGTATAAACTGTAGGACATAAAACAGTTTAACGGCGACCCCACTAACAACACCCGAGAGTCTCCTGGCCAGGGAAGGTTGTCTACTGTCTAGGCCCACTCTCTAAAGACAGTAAACAAGATACTTGTAGTAGCAGCTATAGCTGTAGGTATAAACTGTAGAACATAAAACAGTTTAACGGCGACCCCACTAACAACACCCGAGAGTCTCCTGGCCAGGGAAGGTTGTCTACTGTCTAGGCCCACTCTCTAAAGACAGTAAACAAGATACTTGTAGTAGCAGCTATAGCTGTAGGTATAAACTGTAGGACATAAAACAGTTTAACGGCGACCCCACTAACAACACCCGAGAGTCTCCTGGCCAGGGAAGGTTGTCTACTGTCTAGGCCCACTCTCTAAAGACAGTAAACAAGATACTTGTAGTAGCAGCTATAGCTGTAGGTATAAACTGTAGGACATACAACAGTTTAACGGCGACCCCACTAACAACACCCGAGAGTCTCCTGGCCAGGGAAGGTTGTCTACTGTCTAGGCCCACTCTCTAAAGACAGTAAACAAGATACTTGTAGTAGCAGCTATAGCTGTAGGTATAAACTGTAGGACATAAAACAGTTTAACGGCGACCCCACTAACAACACCCGAGAGTCTCCTGGCCAGGGAAGGTTGTCTACTGTCTAGGCCCACTCTCTAAAGACAGTAAACAAGATACTTGTAGTAGCAGCTATAGCTGTAGGTATAAACTGTAGGACATAAAACAGTTTAACGGCGACCCCACTAACAACACCCGAGAGTCTCCTGGCCAGGGAAGTTGTCTACTGTCTAGGCCCACTCTCTAAAGGAATTATTTATATATATAAATTCCAAGTTTCAACTAGAAATACTTTCTAGTTTAAGAAAGTAATCGGATATCACGAGCCTGTTTAATCAATAAACTAACGCTTAACTAATTAATCTTTATTTTGCCGTGAAACAATATCTATTTTATTATATTTTGTAAATAATTCGTGAAATGTACAAAAAAATAAAAATAATCTAATAAAAATAACTATTAATCAATCCAGAACCAATTAAAAAATGGCTGGTGATTAACTTTATCATTAAATCCTCTTCAACGATGCTTTTTAATACAATTTTCAATAATATCTGTCCTAGTCAACCTTTTAAATTCGGGTTTGTAGCAAATAGCTCAGAATTTTAAAATGATGTATAATATGGCATACACTAATTATGCTTTCTAAAAGGCCTCATTTTGGACTCCCCTTAGAGGAAGTAAGAGTTCAAAGTTAATTGGGTTAGGTCTTAAAATATAATACAGTTTATTTATATTACTTTCTTCAAAGATTTGTTGCTCGTATAATTGAATTGCATACAAATCACTGATGGTTACAAGTTAAAAATATAAGTTTATGAAAACTAAATCATCTAGGAAAATATTATTCATATGACGGTACAGTATTCGAAACGACTGGATTTCTATTCTTGGTGGGAAGCCTTGTTCATCCCGCGATCGGAATATGAGATGAAGGCGGCGGATGAATACATAACCGTGTGATGAATGCGTCTGTCGATCTGTATGCGCTCCGCAACAACGGAACTACTTTCTGATACATAACTCCACCTTTTTGTAAAATAATTGCTCATTATTAAATGAGAATGATGTATTTGTATTAGTAAACAAGATAATATTCTTTCTTTTTCGTAAAAAATTTTTTTTATGGATTCAAATATCAGTGGTTTTTATACAATATACGGTCGGCGAAAGTTATAAAAATATGTTAGTTATTATTGAACCTGATATTATTTTTGATGTGTTCTCCAATAAGACAGTTTTTATAACAATAAGTATTAGTTAACTGAATGTGTTTTGCACATGTTTACATTTTCAGTTCTTGATATTACAGATGATAGGGGAATCAGGTTCCCCGTATAATTAAATATCCTAGAGGTTAATATAAATTAAAATTAAATAAAAAAGACTAGAACTTTTAAACATAAGTAAGAATTGAATTTACAAGCAAACTTTGGCTTAAGAAGATCTCTAACAGGAGCAAGAAAGTTTATTGTCTCAGAGTCAGCGTTTGTGCCGCCCAACTGCCGCTGTCGGTCCTCTGACTCTTGTTCCAACTGCGGGCGACTGTGTCCAATCAACTGTGTGGAACCCGACTATCCAGCTACCCTGCACAACACTAGTAGACATTGTTATATGTATTGTAGATATATAACGTGGACTTGAGATGTTTTGAAAATTAAGTATTCTATAAATCTAAAATTTAGAATATAAATTTATAACATATCGTAATATGTACATGATTTAATCAAATTGTTTTGAAAACACAAAAAATAACACATTGGTCGCTTTAGTGTTATGTTCATTTGAAAAAAAAAAAAAAAAAAAAAAAAAAAACGCCTACGAGACCATTACATTCTATTTTTATAGTATAGTACAAGAATTTATAGTGAATCATGTTTCATGATGTAAAGTAGGTAGGCTAACAAATTCATATATTCCTATGATTATGAAAGTTTAATCTTTGATCAAATATGAAACGTACATGCCAAGCTGTTCATTGGATACGATTAATTATATTCGGACCTTTGATATATTTAATGGAAATTAAGGATAGCTAGAGAACAGAATATAGTTAATTATAGATTGAATTCTTTGTAAGAATAAATCGATTTAATTTCATAATTGTAACAAACTAAAGTAACAGAATGCAATTGCATTAAACTTGTAAAATTTGTGTCTGTTGAAATTGAAATTACGAAAAATATAAGTAAAAACACACCAACAAAATAAATTAACTACATTAAAACTTAATTAGATTTGTATTAAACATATTTCCATAATTAATTCTTTTAAACAACAAACATTGGCTAGGAAAAACATCTGCTCCTAAGAAAAAGATTATACTTCAAAATCTAATATAAATCACAACAGACGATTAAATAATTACTTAGCCCGATGCACAGAGCTTGGCTTGATAATTCAATTTTGGGTACAGCCACAGTTGTGTAATGTGTGTGCACCGGCACGGTACTTATCATCGTCCTAGGCTCCCACGAGTGTCATATACACTAGTTTGACGCCGTACCAAGCCACTCCGTGCGATGTCCTCAGTATTCATTTTGGGTACAGCCACAGTTGTGTGATGCGTACACATATAACCGTTCCAGGCTCCTAAGAGTGTCGTATACACTGGTGTGACGCCTCACCAAGCCACTCCGTGCTATGTCCTCAGTATTCATGTTGGGTACAGCCACAGTTGTGTGATGCGTACACATATAATCGTTCCAGGCTCCTACGAGTGTCGTATACACTAGTGTGACGCCGTACCAAGCCACTCCGTGCTATGTCCTCAGTATTCATGTTGGGTACAGCTACAGTTGTGTGATGCGTACACATATAACCGTTCCAGGCTCCTAAGAGTGTCGTATACACTGGTGTGACGCCTCACCAAGTCTCTCCGTGCTATGTCCTCAGTAATCATGTTGGGTACAGCCGAAGTTGTGTGATGCGTACACATATAATCGTTCCAGGCTCCTACGAGTGTCGTATACACTAGTGTGACGCCTCACCAAGCCACTCCGTGCTATGTCCTCAGTATTCATGTCGGGTAAAGCCACAGTTGTGTGATGCGTACACATATAATCGTTCCAGGCTCCTACGAGTGTCGTATAAACTAGTGTGACGCCTCACCAAGCTACTCCGTGCTATGTCCTCAGTATTCATGTTGGGTACAGCCACAGTTGTGTGATGCGTACACATATAATCTTTTTAGGCTCCTACGAGTGTCGTATACACTAGTGTGACGCCTCCCCAAGCTAATGCGTGCTATGTCCTCAGTATTCATGTTGGGTACAGCTACAGTTGTGTGATACGTACACATATCATCGTCCCAGGCTCCCACGAGTTTCATATACACTAGTTTAACGACGTACCAAGCCGCTCCGTGCTATGTCCTCAGTATTCATGTTGGGTACAGCTACAGTTGTGTGATGCGTACACATATAATCGTTCCAGGCTCCTACGAGTGTCGTGTACACTAGTGTCACGCCGTACCAAGCCACTCGGTGCTATGTCCTCAGTATTCATGTTGGGTACAGCTACAGTTGTGTGATGCGTACACATATAATCGTTCCAGGCTCTTACGAGTGTCGTTTACACTAGTGTGACGCTATACCAAGCCACTCCGTGCTATGTCGTCAGTATTCATGTTGGGTACAGCTACAGTTGTGTGGTGCATACACATATCATCGTCCCAGGCTCCCACGAGTTTCATATACACTAGTTTAACGACGTACCAAGCCGCTCCGTGCTATGTCCTCAGTATTCATGTTGGGTACAGCTACAGTTGTGTGATGCGTACACATATAATCGTTCCAGGCTCCTACGAGTGTCGTATACACTAGTGTGACGCCTCACCAAGCCACTCCGTGCTATGTCCTCAGTATTCATGTTGGGTACAGCTACAGTTGTGTGATGCGTACACATATAATCGTTCCAGGCTCCTACGAGTGCCGTATACACTAGTGTCACGCCGTACCAAGCCACTCGGTGCTATGTTCTCAGTATTCATGTTGGGTACAGCTACAGTTAGGTGTTGCGTACACATATAATCGATCCAGGCTCTTACGAGTGTCGTTTACACTAGTGTGACGCTATACCAAGCCACTCCGTGCTATGTCCTCATCATTCATGTTGGGTACAGCTACAGTTGTGTGGTGCATACACATATAATCGTTCCAGGCTCCTACAAGTGTCGTATACACTAGTGTGACGCCGTACTAAGCCACTCCGTGCTATGTCCTCAGTATTCATGTTGGGTACAGCTACAGTTGTGTGATGCGTACACATATAATCGTTCCAGGCTCCTACGAGTGTCGTATACACTAGTTTGACGCCGTACCAAGCCACTCCGTGCTATGTCCTCAGTATTCACGTTGGGAACAGCCACAGTTGTGTGATGCATACACATATAATCGTTCCGGGCTCCCACGAGTGAGATATACACTAGCTTGACGCCGTACCTAGCCACTCCGTGCTATGTCCTCAGTATTCACGTTGGGTACAGCCACAGTTGTGTGATGCGTACACATATAATCGTTCCATGCTCCTAAGAGTGTCGTATACACTAGTGTGACGCCTCACCAAGCCACTCCGTGCTATGTCCTCAGTATTCATGTTGCGTACAGCCACAGTTGTGTGATGCGTACACATATAATCGTTCCAGGCTCCCACGAGTGTCATATACACTAGTTTGACGCCGTACCAAGCCATTCCGTGCTATGTCCTCAGTATTCATGTTGGGTACAGCTACAGTTGTGTGATGCGTACACATATAATCGTTCCAGGCTCCCACGAGTGTCATATACACTAGTTTGACGCCGTACCAGCCACTCCGTGCTATGTCCTCAGTATTCATGTTGGGTACAGCCACAGTTGTGTGATGCGTACACATATAATCAATCGTTCCAGGCTCCCACGAGTGTCGTATACACTAGTGTAACGCCGTACCAGCCACTTCATGCTATGTCCTCAGTATTCATGTTGGGTACAGCCACAGTTGTGTGATGCGTACACATATAATCAATCGTTCCAGGCTCCCACGAGTGTCATATACACTAGTTTGACGCCGTACCAGCCACTCCATGGTATGTCCTCAGTATTCATGTTGGGTACAACCACAGTTGTGTGATGCGTACACATATAATCAATCGTTCCAGGCTCCCACGAGTGTCATATACACTAGTTTGACACCGTACCAGCCACTCCATGCTATGTCCTCAGTATTCATGTTAGGTACAGCCACAGTTGTGTGATGCGTACACATATAATCAATCGTTCCAGGCTCCCACGAGTGTCATATACACTAGTTTGACGCCGTACCAGCCACTCCATGCTATGTCCTCAGTATTCATGTTAGGTACCGCCACAGTTAGTTGTGTGATGCGTACACATATAATCAATCGTTCCAGGCTCCCACGAGTGTCATATACACTAGTTTGACGCCGTACCAGCCACTCCATGCTATGTCCTCAGTATTCATGTTGGGTACAGCCACAGTAGTGTGATGCGTACACATATAATCAATCGTTCCAGGCACCCACGAGTGTCATATACACTAGTTTGACGCCGTACCAGCCACTCCATGCTATGTCCTCAGTATTCATGTTGGGTACAGCCACAGTTGTGTGATGCGTACACATATAATCAATCGTTCTAGGCTCCCACGAGTGTCATATACACTAGTTTGACGCCGTACCAGCCACTCTATGCTATGTCCTCAGTATTCATGTTTGGTACAGCCACAGTTGTGTGATGCGTACACATATAATCGTTCCAGGCTCCCACGAGTGTCGTATACACTAGTTTGACGCCGTACCAGCCACTCCATGCTATGTCCTCAGTATTCATGTTGGGTACAGCTACAGTTGTGTGATGCGTACACATATAATAAATCGTTCCAGGCTCCCACGAGTGTCATATACACTAGTTTGACGCCGTACCAGCCACTCCATGCTATGTCCTCAGTATTCATGTTGGGTACAGCCACAGTGGTGTGATGCGTATACATATAATCAATCGTTCCAGGCTCGACCGAGTGTCATATACACTAGTTTGACGCCGCACCAAGCCACTCCGTGCTATGTCCTCAGTATTCATGTTGGGTACAGCTACAGTTTTGTGATGCGTACACATATAATCGTTCCAGGCTCTTACGAGTGTTGTATACACTAGTGTGACGCCTCACCAAGCCACTGCATGCTATGTCCTCGGTATTCATGTTGGGTACACCTACAGTTGTGTGATGCGTACACATATAATCGTTCCAGGCTCCTACGAGTGTCGTATACACTAGTGTGACGCCTCACCAAGCCATTCCATGCTATGTCCTCAGTATTCATGTTGGGAACAGCCACAGTTTTGTAATAAGCTCACATATCATCGTCCCAGGCTCACACGAGTGTCGTATACACTAGTTTGACGCCGTACCAAGCCACTCCGTGCTATGTCCTCAGTATTCATGTTGGGAACAGCCACAGTTTTGTAATAAGCTCACATATCATCGTCCCAGGCTCACACGAGTGTCGTATACACTAGTTTGACGCCGTACCAAGCCACTCCGTGCTATGTCCTCAGTGTTCATGTTTGTTACAGCCACAGTTATGTGATGCGTACACATATCATCGTCCCAGGCTCACACGAGTGTCGTATACACTAGTTTGACGCCTTACCAAGCCACTCCGTGCTATGTCCTCAGTATTCATGTTGGGAACAGCCACAGTTTTGTAATAAGCTCACATATCATCGTCCCAGGCTCACACGAGTGTCGTATACACTAGTTTGACGCCGTACCAAGCCACTCCGTGCTATGTCCTCAGTGTTCATGTTGGTTACAGCCACAGTTACGTGATGCGTCCACATATCATCGTCCCAGGCTCACACGAGTGTCGTATACACTAGTTTGACGCCGTACCAAGCCACTCCGTGCTATATCCTCAGTATTAATGTTGGGAACAGCCACAGTTTTGTAATAAGCTTACATATCATCGTCCCAGGCTCACACGAGTGTCGTATACACTAGTTTGACGCCGTACCAAGCCACTCCGTGCCATGTCCTCAGTGTTCATGTTGGTTACAGCCACAGTTATGTGATGCGTACACATATCATCGTCCCAGGCTCACACGAGTGTCGTATACACTAGTTTGACGCCGTACCAAGCCACTCCGTGCTATGCCCTCAGTATTCATGTTGGGTACAGCCACAGTTGTGTGATGCGTACACATATAATCGTTCCAGGCTCCTACGAGTGTCGTATACACTAGTGTGACGCCTCACCAAGCCACTCCGTGCTATTTCCTTAGTATTCATGATATTTACAGCCACAGTTGTGTGATGCGTACACATATCATCGTCCCAGGCTCACACCAGTGTCGTATACACTAGTTTGACGCCGTACCAAGCCACTCCGTGCTATATCCTCAGTGTTCATGTTGGGAACAGCCACAGTTTTGTAATAAGCTCACATATCATCGTCCCAGGCTCACACGAGTGTCGTATACACTAGTTTGACGCCGTACCAAGCCACTCCGTGCTATGTCCTCAGTATTCATGTTGGGTACAGCTACAGTTGTGTGATGCGTACACATATAATCGTTCCAGGCTCCTACGAGTGTCGTATACACTAGTGTGACGCCGTACCAAGCCACTCCGTGCTATGTCCTCAGTATTCATGTTGGGTACAGCTACAGTTGTGTGATGCGTACACATATAATCGTTCCAGGCTCTTACGAGTGTCGTATACACTAGTGAGACGCCTCACCAAGCCACTCCGTGCTATGTCTTCAGTATTCATGTTGGGTACAGCTACAGTTGTGTGATGCGTACACATATAATCGTTCCAGGCTCCTACGAGTGTCGTATACACTAGTGTGGCGCCTCATTAAGCCACTCCGTGCTATGTCCTCAGTGTTCGTGTTGGGTACAGCCACAGTTGTGGGATGCGCTCACATATCCTCGCCCCAGGCAACCACGAGTGTCGTAGGCCCTATACCTTAGTGTGGTTTGATGCCTTACCATGCCGTTTGGGGCTGTGTTTCGCCAGACATTGATTTTATGTAGAGAGGCTATACAGTTTTTGATCAATTGCTATTTAATAAATATTATGAGACAAAGTGAATTTGTTCACGAATTTGCAAACTAGTGTATACGATGTTTAAAATATCGGCCAACATTCCATTGATGAGAAATTTTTGCTGTTAAGGGTGATTTTCACCTCAGGGCTACTAGCGCTCTCGGTCATGCTAACCTTAAAATATTTGGGATAAACATGATATTTTATTTACCTGTTCTAGATGCCATTTTTTAACCAATTTCCTAGACTTAGTAAATCACTGTATTGGATAGTTACATTAGAGCCCTCATACCTTAAAATTTTCAAAATATGAAAATACAACTCTCAGTTACAAAGCAAAGTAACTCAATTTTCCATACTTAAGGAAACTATATTCAACCTAATTCTACAGTTAACTATATGATTTTACAATAAATAAATAATATACACTGTCATAAACAGTCGATACGGATTAATGTTTTTAGTTTTTTGAAAGGTGTGAAGATGACTCTTAAACATGGAGGACACTAATACTCCGCCATCCTTTGAAAAGTATAATGTACACTTCATGTAACACTTGAATATTTATAAGTGAAAGTTAATAAAATAATGAGTTCACTTCCAGGTAGAGTCTGCTAGTGATTGTTAATCTATTTTTAACGACGATAAAATGTATAATCAAGTATGAACTTTGAGTTGTTTAAAATATATTCGACAACAAAAAGTTGTAAAATATTTTATAACTTAATATAAAATATGTATCTACCTTTTTAAACGTATTTCTAAGTAACAATAATTAAAATTGTAATATATGTGTGAGTACTATGATGCAGAGATATATTTACCAGATGATATACTTTGCCCTCATCACAGGAACGGTCAGTCAAGCACAAATGCATCATCGTAATCATATAATGGAAGCACTATCAGATGCATACGGCTCCATCTCCTCACTAATACACTCCACTGGCATTGAATGTGTTCTGTGGATGTTCTGCATTACGTATTTTATATGGTGCAGAGATATATTTACCAGATGATATACTTTGCCCTCATCACAGGAACGGTCAGTCAAGCACAAATGCATCATCGTAATCATGTAATGGAAGCACTATCAGATGCATACGGCTCCATCTCCTCACTAATACACTCCACTGGCATTGAATGTGTTCTGTGGATGTTCTGCATTACGTATTTTATATGATGCAGAGATATATTTACCAGATGATATACTTTGCCCTCATCACAGGAATGGTCAGTCAAGCACAAATGCATCATCGTAATCATGTAATGGAAGCACTATCAGATGCATACGGCTCCATCTCCTCACTAATACACTCCACTGGCATTGAATGTGTTCTGTGGATGTTCTGCATTACGTATTTTATATGGTGCAGAGATATATTTACCAGATGATATACTTTGCCCTCATCACAGGAACGGTCAGTCAAGCACAAATGCATCATCGTAATCATGTAATGGAAGCACTATCAGATGCATACGGCTCCATCTCCTCACTAATACACTCCACTGGCATTGAATGTGTTCTGTGGATGTTCTGCATTACGTATTTTATATGATGCAGAGATATATTTACCAGATGATATACTTTGCCCTCATCACAGGAATGGTCAGTCAAGCACAAATGCATCATTGTAATCATGTAATGGAAGCACTATCAGATGCATACGGCTCCATCTCCTCACTAATACACTCCACTGGCATTGAATGTGTTCTGTGGATGTTCTGCATTACGTATTTTATATGATGCAGAGATATATTTACCAGATGATATACTTTGCCCTCATCACAGGAATGGTCAGTCAAGCACAAATGCATCATTGTAATCATGTAATGGAAGCACTATCAGATGCATACGGCTCCATCTCCTCACTAATACACTCCAATGCTATTGAATGTGTTCTGTGTATGTTTTGAATGGCATGCTTAAGTGGGTATGATTATTAAAATAATATTATTCCTATTATTAGCAAAATTTTTATACTACTATAAAACAACTTCTCTTGAAAATACCATAATTTCTTTCGAAAAAAACTTACTGTCAAGAAAACATACATTAATCTGCTTGAAAATCGCATTTAAATAAATTAATTTAATTACCCACTCAAGATCTTTTTAAGTTCATATTAAATTGTAATGTCTCATATTTTAAAGGCTGCTTTCCATAACTCAATTAAAATTGGCCATGAAAATATTTCAATTTTAAATCGTATGGCAATATCTGCTTTAATTTTACTTTTGGTTTAAACTAGGTTGGAGAAAGCCCATATATGTACTTCATTAATGACATAAAGAAAAATATTGTTTATCATTCTCCACGAAATCAGCATTTTTTGCTCTCTCAATAGTACAAAAAACGTTTCTTTTTTTCTAATACTGAAAAATCAGCTGGAATATTTTTTAGGCCCTAGGACTGCAAAGTCAGCTGTTTGCCAAATATTACTTATTAATTTCCTATGCAGAATAGTGAAATTCAAACGTCATATTAAGGAATTTTTTCTAAATAACAGAAATGTAAACCATGTATATTACTTTCTTTGTAAATATGATATTAAAATACAACTTTATAGTCAACATTTTTAAATATTAAAAGTGTGATTCCGCATTATGATAAGAAACGTTGTTCATCACGCGGAGCAAACGTGTATTTTTTGTTTAACCGTTTTTAAAAACTTGTTTGCGCACTAAAAAGGCTAATGAAACATTAATACGGTATATAGATTTATATTTTTGCATAGAAGAACCTTAAAATAGTTGGCATTACAGTTTTTACAACCAAGTAATCAAAGTGTTGTACATATTGAGGTATGCCGCGAATCCTAGAGGCCTGTTTACTTATCTACACAGTATCTTCAGCATCTCACGTTCGCCATACAATCAACTCTGAATTCAGATCCCACCGGGACGTGGGATGTTCCCCATGCTCACTTGTGTTCCGTCATGCAAACCATGCGAGTTATTATTGTGTGTGTACAGTACTTTCAAGCAAAAATTTCGTTTTTTGGTACATATTAGTCTAAAATTAGTTTTATATAACATATCTTACTTTTAATTTATTTTAACACTTAAATTTTCTATTCAATTCATGAATTAAAAACAAATTGCGGATTATGGATGACTATCAACAATCACTATGTTAATCCTATTCTATACTGTAATTTTAAATCTGCAGTTAAAAATGTTGTAATTCATTACCTTCAAAACATTATAAATATTTCATTTTTATACTTTGCTCTGAAATTATACTAGTGTTTTGTGCGGAAAAGGCCTTGTACTATTACCCTATAGGGAATGTGATACTACGGTAGTAATCATGGTAAGACTTAAGCCTGGGACCATAGTTCCTTTTTTTGTTTTGAGGTCCCTAGAAGCCAAAACCACCGTTGGTTCAAATTCATTATATATATATATATATATATATATATATATATATATATATATATATAATGAATTGTGGAGAGCTCCATGTACTGCTGATAAATAAATAAATAAAAGTTACAAAAAAGTTTCAACCTCATGGGCAAATACAGGCTCATTCCCACTCACAGGAAATAAAGTTGCCTATAAGATTTTTTTTCTTAAGTACATTAGTGTTTAAGGTGCTTGTTAGGTTAAGTTTTAAATAAAGTCTGATTATTTTACCACACACACTCACACTGTAATAAATTATTAATAATAGATATAAAGTTAGTTTGGACCTTTTAATTTGATTATTTGTGATGATACTAAATAAAAATATACTAGTATCGTCAAATTCTGAATGGAGGCCATAATGTTTCAGTTACACTCAACAACCTTGGCCAGTATCGTAGGCTAAAACACTAAACAAACATAATTAAATAGGTATGATGTTTACGTATTTTGTCAATCCGCGGCACAACAGACTGAGTCAGTTGTCATTCTTCTGCTTCGACATGAGTGTGCCATGTCACAACACAAACCGATATCCTACAACGGGGGAATATTTTTTATATTATACTAGTTTCTGAACTTACCATGTGGTCAATAGGAAAATAAAAAATAAATTAACTCTGTAGCAAAAAAAAGGCTCACGAAACAATATTAACAAAGATAAAAGGGCTGATGTAATTCATGCAATATTACATTTAACTTACCTTTATAACTAAAATTATTATTTGTTAATTGAATATTTCAGTGAGAACAAATTGTTTCTAATCTAAAAATAGATGTACAAATATATATTTGTTAATACTTGTTGAATGCCTGTTTATCAATAAGTAGAGGGAAATAATAATAATAAGTTATCAAACTAAAATATCGAGAGAAACTTAAATGTTTTCCTCAATGTCACCTGCTATGAGCTCTTTCTTCTTTCTCACTTACCTTCAAGAAAAGCTCATTCTCTCATCTCACTCGCCTTTGAGATTTGCTCTTTCACTTTGATCATTCGTCTCCTGTGCCAGCTTCGCACTCTAACCTCATATATTAAGTACTCAGAACACGCCTGTTAAAATTAGTTATTAATATTCAAAACCCTGTTTATGAAAACATATGGCTTAGATCTAGTCCTATTAAGATAGGAACTATAATACAAAACTACTCAAGGATAATATAATACTACTTCCCTGCGATCTTGGGAAAACTAGTTCTCACATTACGTTATCAAAGAATAAGCATTAAAAATATCCAAGCAGAGTAATAAGCTGATAATAAGATTGCTTTGAGTATCGAAATACGGTATGAAATATTAGTAGTGTAATAAAATACAAGTTTTTCATTTGTAAACCACACATTAATAAACAGTAATGCTATGTACCAAAAACATTTAAATGCTATAAAATCAATAAATTTACTATAAAAAATGATCTCTAAATTAATAGATAACAATTTGAGGCAGTTGATTCTAAAGATTCTTATTCAAGTCTTTCACGGTTATTTAAATGAGTAAGTTCGAATCGTCATTGTCTTCATTATGTAGTCATCGCCTTGCCTGCCACTAATTGTTATTGTCCAAGTTCATGTTTTGACTTCTGACAGACAATTTGAAGTTGTTTTTAATTTATAATCTCTTTAATAGATTTTTTATTTCCTATTTTTAAATCGTTTTAATAAAAGGTTATCAACCGAACTAATATTTTAAAATTAACATTATTCATCTAATTTTACGTTTTATTGATTTATTTTTCATGAAAATGTTAAAACATTTTTTGTTTGGCATTTAAAATTACCTCATTATTTCATTAATAAAATTAGGACATTGCTCAAAATCATCGATTAAATATTTTAAAATTTTAAACATTCTTATATTAGTATGAGATACGTTGGCCAAAGACCGAGGATAAGTATTTAATAATGAAACATGAAAAACAATTTTGAAAGTCAAATCCGTCAACTAGACAGGAAGTATCAATATGGTATACTTAATAGTTCACAGCGTATCATTACGTTGAACAATTTTATAATTTGTGTATTAGCTTTAACTTCAAAGAAGTCAAACTTGTAAGATTTTAAGTTTTAAAATTTTAATTGAGCTATACATCTATTCCTATAACTTGATTCAGTTGTTGGTTAGACTTTTTTAATTCAATCTATAAAAATAAATTTTTAAACGAACTTTAATCGATAATTTTCATAAATGGTTTTTCATAGGAAAGAGATATATCTTTTGATACCAAAATTCAAGGGTGTTACAGAATGTTGCCTCTTCAAGAAGTGTAATCAATACTAACGGGTTTTAGGTACTGGGCAATCAAATGATAAAGATAGATTGTTAAGAGCACCTACTAAAATTCATCACTCAGATTATGTTTTCACATGAAAAATTGTAATTAGTACTCAAATTACAATGTATACAAAACCAAACGGAGTAGAGACATGCTTATCAGTAAGTGGGAATTCTGAACCGTTACACAGATATCACTACTGAGATTTAATTTTTATTTATAATTATAAGAGATTATAAAATTACAAGTAGATTTGTTGAATGGGGAAACTAAATTTTTTTTAACGTAGTATGTTCCTACTTATTTGTTTATACCGGTATACATTTTAAAGGATTACCGTCGATAACTATAGCCAATCCAAAAAATTACTTGTGAGAGTATCAAATTTTTTGTGATGTATTTTTGTCAGTAAAATAAAACAGCCTTTTTAACGATTTTTAACAACTTATGTGAAGAGTTGTCCGTCGGGCGGCACTGGTGGTTTTCTGAGTGGCAGGAGCGCTTTCGGCGTTTCGCCATTTTCAACTGCAACTGACAGTGTTTGAAGAGGTGTCGGTTTATATAGGGGGAGTAGCGGTTCTGGAGCGTTCCACGGCGGAAGGTTCGGGGAGAGATTCGTGGAATTTGGGGTGGGTACGCGCAGGCATGCGGGGCTGTTGTTTTCCCGACGCTCGCTTCTGTCGGTAGGGTCGATGGAGTGTTTTCCGTTTCTAGAAAGTTTGGCTGGACTAGTGTTGTATTTCTTACTATTTTATGTAATCTTTAAGTATTTGAAATGTAGTGTTTCCCAGACAATCAGTTTGTTGATTAATTATGTTATTTTTCTCCTTTTCTTTGAAAATGTGTAGGTTTTCAAATAAATTGAGCTTTTTTCCTTTGTTCATAATTTCTACTACTTTTAATGTTTCTTCAATTTTACCGTGTTCATGGTTTTCTTCAATTAGATGTAGAGCATAATTAGATTTAGGGTCTTGCTGTTTTAGAGAATAAATGTGCTCTTTGAAACGCTGTCTGAAACTTCTTCCTGTCTGGCCAACGTATACTTTGTTACACGATGAACAGTTTAACTTGTAAACGCCGCTTTTTGAGTATTTGTCGTAATTTTCTAGTTCAGTTGATAATTTTCTTTTTAATGTGTTGTTAGTTCTAAATGCGACGTTAAATCCTTGTTTCCTGAATATTTTTGATATCTGGTAGATTTCAGGCCCAGTGTAAGTGAATGTTATCCATTTTCTTGTATCATCTTTTGTTTTATTTATGTTATTTATTTATTTGTTTTATTTATACAAGAAAATGGATAACATTCACTTACACTGGGCCTGAAATCTACCAGATATCAAAAATATTCAGGAAACAAGGATTTAACGTCGCATTTAGAACTAACAACACATTAAAAAGAAAATTATCAACTGAACTAGAAAATTACGACAAATACTCAAAAAGCGGCGTTTACAAGTTAAACTGTTCATCGTGTAACAAAGTATACGTTGGCCAGACAGGAAGAAGTTTCAGACAGCGTTTCAAAGAGCACATTTATTCTCTAAAACAGCAAGACCCTAAATCTAATTATGCTCTACATCTAATTGAAGAAAACCATGAACACGGTAAAATTGAAGAAACATTAAAAGTAGTAGAAATTATGAACAAAGGAAAAAAGCTCAATTTATTTGAAAACCTACACATTTTCAAAGAAAAGGAGAAAAATAACATAATTAATCAACAAACTGATTGTCTGGGAAACACTACATTTCAAATACTTAAAGATTACATAAAATAGTAAGAAATACAACACTAGTCCAGCCAAACTTTCTAGAAACGGAAAACACTCCATCGACCCTACCGACAGAAGCGAGCGTCGGGAAAACAACAGCCCCGCATGCCTGCGCGTACCCACCCCAAATTCCACGAATCTCTCCCCGAACCTTCCGCCGTGGAACGCTCCAGAACCGCTACTCCCCCTATATAAACCGACACCTCTTCAAACACTGTCAGTTGCAGTTGAAAATGGCGAAACGCCGAAAGCGCTCCTGCCACTCAGAAAACCACCAGTGCCGCCCGACGGACAACTCTTCACATAAGTTGTATACCAACGGCGCACGGACCCATACATCTCCTTCGTTTGATTTTTAACAAATTGTTCAGAGTTGTTTGTATTATATCAACATCTTATAAGTTACCCTCATCACCATTGACTTAATCAAGTTCATTACATTGATTTCGACACTTCCTTCCAATTTCACATCAGGGACCTGTTAACAGTATCAGTAACATGCAATTGCTTTTGACATGGTCACCATAAATATTTAGGTAATTTATTTGATCGTTAAAGTAAGTTAATATCTGAATTAAGTACCATCTTTCAACAAGTTTGGCAAATTGGAATTGCAGTTTGATGTTAATATTAAATCTATAATCGTTATTCGCTACATTAAATTATTAATTTTTCGATAACATATAGTACCAGAGCTTATAGTTGATGTAAATGAAACTTGTAATGCTAGAATAAATAGTTTTATCTTGTTAAGAGATATTTTACATTACTGACAAACACTTAATGCTAATGGATGTAAGTTACAGTTAATCAGTCATTGTCTTAAATATAACACTTCAAAAAGTGTAACATTAATTTATTTAGCAACCCTTTATAATAGCATAAAAAGAAAGGGTGATAAATTCAGTAAAGAAAAGAAATATGTTCATTATTTATTGTTTTTCATTTATTAAAATTTCTCCGTACTCCTTACATAGATATAAAGAAAGTAAATTCTTATAAAGTCTAATCTTGTCCGAGATGTAAATGTAGGTAGAAATTATAAAGATGCCATTATTTTAAGTGTTGATAACGTATTCTTATCCTGTTCTGTAAAAACACGGTTTCCATTTGTATACATAATCCAGTTTTAGTGCTTGTAATGTATATTCCAGATGTAATGCTTATTTTGGAGGGCCGTGAGGCTCACAACTTCGCCACACGTTCGTGTACAAACGACGCCCATGGGAGTTATCAACTGTGATATGCCAGCAAGGTGAACACAAAACCGGAAAAGAGACATATATTTACTGGCGTTGCGATTTACTGACGTTTAAAAACGTCAATGGTTCAAATTAAAAAGGTAGATTTCTTTAAATTAATATTTTGCAATTAAGAATTAAAGTATGAAATTATGCAATGAACCTAAAGTTAATCTGTTTTTTGTATTTACTACTGTTTCACACAGCCATACATTATTGAAACTGTAACATTTATTATTTATAAAGGTAACTGAAACTTGCGAAGTATAAAATAAACATTTCTTTAATTCAGCATAGAGTTAGCAAACCTATGTTTTTTGTTTAATCTATATTTTTCGTAAGAGGTTCTAGTAATAATTTGGAAAATTTTTAAAATAATGACATTTTTTTATTCCATAAATACAAGTTTAGCCTAATTGTAGTTAGTACAGTCTTCATAAAAGAAAATCTTTAATGATGTTTACTTCGATAACGAAAATTGTAACATAAAAATATGTATTGTATTTTCAAGTTTTTTAATTGAAATTAATTAATGTGCTGTGATTGGGTACTCAGCAATTTCAGCCTCCCAGAAAATCGCGTCGTGCTGCGTCGTTACAACGAAATGTGCAGGAGCCAACAATGTTCGTAGCCTGGGGGAAGTAATGAAACCGGATACTGTTCTAATGTCTGGCCTCTCTCATTTCCTTTTACTTTGGAAATCTCTCTATTCAGTGGAACAGCTGATTTTCAGTTTCCTCTCAATTACGTAAGGTAATTGTTTTGTAATAATGTACTGCAACAATTTAGTTATGAGGGTAATTATTTGAATCTTTAAGTATCGAAAGAAACGAGAACGAAGTTAAGGGTAAGCTTAAAACTATTATATTTTTTGACATTCTAGTTTATATTAAAATATACAATTTTCAACGTAATCGTATTTTTTTAGTAGTAAATATAATTTTATGATTGTCAAAAATAATTTATCACATATGAATATTTAGATAATAATTTATTTTTCATTCTTCAAATTATTTATTTTTGTATAGAATTATATTTATTATTTGCCTTTAGGTTGCATTAATTTAAATTATTGACAAGTTCTACAATAATCTTATAGGTATATAACTTTTTTATTGCGATTAGTAGTTTATCTAAAGACACTTTTACACCAGAGGTTGAAAACCAAAAGTTGTCTACTTTATCGTTATAGATATTCTAGAAAATTTGTCAACTTTTTGTTGTCAACCTCCAGTGTAAACGCGCCTTAATATAAAAAGATAAATGTGATTTTACGCAATGTAAATATCCCAATAATACCATTATTGGAAAATTAGTTCATTAGTTTGTTCGATACGCCAAAAACCCCTTAGGATAAATGTTTACATTAGCAATTTATTAGGCTTATTTTGGTTTTGAAAATACATTGAGGCTCCTCCCCATTGGCCTTGAAAGTGTCCATATTTATCATATAAACAAATCTTAGAAAGATAATTACTTAATCCACTTAAACAGGGGTTATTTTTATTGTTATTTTCACTTACATGGATATGAGTGAGCGAAGCGAACGAGCTCATTCCGGGTCGGGGGAGCAAAACAAACCAATACGCTCGTTCATTCACAATCAAGTAATGGCTTTAATGTGAGTGGAGCCACGATAACAGCTAGATGAGTACATTTGGTATATCTATAGGATGATGTAAATGCCATGATTGCATGGGATACATTTGCATGTTATCAATGAAACACAGTTTATTTTGTGGTTTTCGTATAATTTTACAAAATAGATTCAATATCTATTGAAAACCAACAAGATTATAAATTTTTGTACAAACATATCAGATGTACACCCCTATAATGAAATAAAATAACCTTAGTAACAATTTGCACATTATTTACATTATATCACAAACAGTAATACACATATTTACATTTCAATATGTAAATTTTACGCTATGTTGCGATGCAAATAAAGATATTTTTTGTTTTCAACATACTTCAAAATTGTACTCAAGCAATTTTGTGTCATCATAATTTATGATCATTTCTATTAAAAGGGCATTTACATGTACTATTGTAAACTTTGGGGTTAACTTTACGGTTTTCATAATCGTATTCAGACTTATTTACTATGGTATTAGAATAGTTATTACCTATTGTTTAAGATTTGTATTTATTTTTTGAAATTTACAAACAATTGCTACCTGAAATATTATTATTAAAATGATTATGTCACTGAAAATATACCATGCAAACTGTGGTATAGTTTAAAGTTTTATGAGTATTGTGAGCTTACAAACGATTATTTTTACAATTCTTTTTATCAACAACACAATGGAAACATGGAAATGGAAACATATTTGTCGAAAGGACACTATTAAGTGTAAGTAGGTATTATGTTTCACTCAATATGTTTTACTGTGGTTGTAAAATGTATGATGAAATACAAATTTTAGTGGAATTAGGTCTGGTATAGCATTTTGTAATTATTTTGATGATCTATTTACTATAATAATCCTAGGTTTGAATCAATGTTAACCTCATATCATAATTTATTTTATACACAGTGACCTAAATTGTTAAAACAATTTCAAAATACGGAACAAACTAAATGTAACAAAAATAAAAATACAGTACTGTATATAAGTTTAAGAATGTTTTGTAATTTAAATTTTTAATTCGCCATTTGTGATGCCTTAGCCAAAAATTACTAATATTAGTAATAATTTTTCATTAAACGGAAATGTATTAAAACCCAATTTAATGTTGCCAAAGCTATTTTTTATGGTATTTATTTCAAAGATTTCTTAAAAAATAATTTTTTTTGCAATTTTACTAAAAATTGTTATTTAAAATAAATTATATTTCACTGAAAATATATTATACAGACTGTGGTATAGTTTAAAGTTTTATAGGTATTTTGAGCTTACAAGCAATACAATTAATTCTTTGATCAATACCACAAGAAATGATAACATATTTGTCAAAGTACACCATTAAGTGTAAGTGAGTTTTACGTTTTACTTAGAATACAAAATATTTATAATAAATTTTCCATTTATATTTTTAACGTAGGAAGACACTATATAGTTTATAAATGCATATTCTGACTAAAGTAATACAAAAAGTTAATGTCAGAAGGAAGCAGATGGATCACTCCGTAGAACAAAACATTCCAATATTCTTGCATCACTGAAGCTCCTGAAACAAATGTTGGTTTTGGCTGAATACTTCCGTCAGTGTCCTTGTTGTATAGTAAATTACAAGCAAAACTATAACAAAACATTCAATTAAAATGCTTAAGAAATAAACTGTTAACATTATAACTTGTTCAAAAAAATATTTTTATGTTGAGATAGCCTAAACCCTCTAAGACATAACACTTGATTGTCAAATTTGTAATTACTCCTGTCATACGTGATCCGTGGGGTAAAAATATTGCCAATCTATTTTGAATAGTTTATTAATTGATTGTAATTTTTTCAAAGGACTTAAACAGGTCAATTATTAATAACAAATACCAGTATGTCTTTTTTATTTATTTCGTTAGACTTAATGAAGGCTTTGAACAGTATGGATAAATAATAGTGCTGGTTTTAATTCAATTCAATTTTTTACCGGCAAGACAATTATTTTTAATTCTTCAAGATCCGCGCTAGAATTTTAAATTTCTTGAGAAAGCTTATAATAATGTTTGAATAGTTATATTTCATGTGGGAGTATTTCAATAATTATATTTAATGCGGTTAAAAAAATATGTTTGTTGGTAGATGGCAAGAATTCTGTTTTTTTCTATTTTTTTTTTTTTTTTATGAGACAAGTGTTGCATATTATGCTCTGTATTCTCGTAATTTTGATGTTTCTTAATAAATATTAGACTATCGTACGGTATATATAAAGCATAAAAAGTCGTTGGTTTTTAGTCGTTGGAAAATTTCTCTGAATGATTAGCTTTTCTTTAATTTGAAAATTGTTCGTAATGCGGGTTTTTGCTACATAATAAATTTTTCACATGTTAGGTTTCCATTCCCCAAATTGTTAAACAATATCGAATTTTCGAAAGAAATATTATTTAATGATAGGATGGTATGAGAATGTCTTGTGAACAAAAGGACAATTCTTCTTAGAACAAACAAACTTTTAGATAGCTCCTTACAAAAATTATCGACATGGTTTTATAAATTTAAATTTTCATCCAATGTGATTCCAAGGTAGTTTATTTTTCCATTTTTCTATAGTATGGATTTCAATTATTAAGTTACATTTATTCCATTGTCTCGAGAAATTATGTTAAACTCAATGATGTATATAAAATTGATGGAAACTATCACTGTTTAGCCAGAATAATTGGTTATCAGTGCAGATTGTACGTTCTTACGTTGGAGTTCGAATACAATATTAAGCATTTTAAATGTTAGTGAATGTAAAATATTAAAAATAATTCGTTCTGAAAGAATTTCATGCTTCTGTTAATTCTGAATAGACATATTAATTAAATATCTAACTACACATACATTTTATTTTAATAAATTGATAATATCCATGATGATGTTCTATCACTGCAATGTATGTAGCCAATGGCTGTTGAGTTACATCGTACCTGTGCTAGTGGATCGCTAGGAGCGCTAGTGTCGTCACCCACAGCCACGTGACTGGTGAAACACTTAACCTGCTGCAACCTGCAACGATGTCGTGCATTACCAACATGATTTAGGAACAGAGATTAATTACATTTTCTTCACAATTAACTTAGTGTAATTTACTAAACGTAATTGCCAAGGCTTTATATTATGTACGGGTTGATAAAGGCTCATGAATTTTTCTCTAAACCTCCTCCTTTGAGAAAAGCCCCTAGGAGAAATTTTGGTTTGATCTTCATTTACGTATGTCATATATCAAACATAATTTCAAACTATTTTCAAGTGACATACTACATTCAAAGCAATATGTTACAAAAACCCACCTCAAAATGTCAATTATGAAGAAAGTTATTATTTTATAAAATTTTAAATATAATTTTAATGGAATGTTTGACTGTCATTTACGTCTTGGTCATTTATTAGTGGTCCGGTTAGTTGACATTGTACTGTGTTGAGTATGATCTTTAATTGGATGCACATATCAAAGAATGCTAGTAGTGGGGTTTTGCCGGTTCTGGCGCAGGTCAAGGCCAAGCGGTTCGAACCGGCAGTTGTGGTTGACAGTGATGGGTGTGTTTTGTAAGTGGGTCAAGGCCATCCGGAGGGAGTTTTAAAAAAGTGGGAGCCGCAGGGGCTCAGTTGGGGCGGGGATTCGGGACGGGTCGGATCGGAGCGGGAGCGGCGGGCCGTGGGAGGGGGTTCTTTTTTTTTATTTTATTTTAATCAAACCCCATCAGTGATCGTAGAATAGCCTCTACGTCGTTTGCAGCAGTAGTGGTCACCACATCGCTTTGTACCGGGCGGGAGCCGGCGTTCGTTGTAGGCGTGGCGGAACCGTCTGTGGGACGTGCAGTGGTAGCAGTGGTATCCGTGGTGGAAGTCACTTCAGGGGACTGCACCGGTGAACCCTGTTGTGTGTCCATGCTTGCAAGAGAGAGAGAGACGAGAGGTCTTAGGTGTTTACCGTGTGAGGCGATAGAGAGCAATGAGACACGAGTCGGAGGATGTCCGATGATATAGACCCGGTAAGATGGTGAAGAAGAAGAACTGGACGGGGCCGTCAATAGGCGTGACAAGAGGGAAATGTTGGTACTTCACCATGTCAGTCAAGACTGTCTGTAGAATAGTATCAATAGTGCAAGCGTTGTCAAGGTGAGGTGGTGCAAAATACAACGGGTGAAACCTGAACCGTTTTTTAAGTCTAGCCACCGTACTACGCGGTTTTGAAACTGCATGTGTAGAATGCCGTTGTAAAATGTGTTTTGTGCGTAAAAGATTCAGCTGTAAAGTGTGGGAAGCCATGATTTTACATGTGGACCGCTTAATAACAAGCCGGTAAATGGTCAGCGGCCGCGATTGTGTCTGAATATATAGACACTAATTAGCATATTAAGCGGAAACACATTTTAGAGTAACAAGCGTTAGTTATAAAAGCGCCAGAGACTTACGGATAGTACCCCACCCGACCGATGCCGCCACCGAAATGGCACGCGCGCGGCGGCAACCCCCCTTTTTATGCGATCGATGAGTCACGTGGGACGCCCCTCCAACCCCCTCCCCGAGAAAACCGCATAAAAGAGCGAGGTTTGCGAGAGCTCGGTTATTTGTCAGTCGGCTGCGGCTACGGTCACAAGAGTAGGAGGAAGAGACGGATAGTTTTAAGAAAAGTACTAGTAATAGCGGAAGTTAATTAATTAATTATTCAGTTGTAGGATTGCAAGTATCGCTCTGTGGACAATCAAGTGGGGCGACTACAATTGTGATTGAACAGGTAACTATTGTGGTATAGCAATAATTGTAATATTAAACGGTTGTAAAGTGTATAAGCTGCAAGTGTGCAAGAAATGCCCCGTGCACGATCAGGTAAGATTACAATAGTCAATTGTACAGGTGAATCTTATGCTGTAGTGATAACTATAATAGTAGCCGGTTGTAAAGTGTATAACCTGCAGGTGTGCAAGAAATATCTTGTGTAATGTAGCAATAAGTATAATAATAGCAGACGTGCAGGAAAGATTGCGTGCACTACTGCACGGTCAAATCCTGTAGTGTAGCACTAACTACATTATTATGACCGAGAAGTAGCGGTTAGAGTTTAAGTGTTGTTAAAGTAAGAGAGTAATTTGCATAGTAAGGAGGAAACAGGTGTGTAAGAATGGAACCCGCAATTAATCAGCGCGAGTTTCCTGCATGCGATGGTAATTAGCATATTTAGTTTAAACAAAAATTGAGATTTATAAAATGACTGGTGTAGTGTTAAGAAATAGTGTGAAAATGTTAAGTGTTAAAAAATAAATAGTATGTTATAATAATATGTGCTATGAACTTACGGATTGGTTGTTTACCGCTGGGGTGTCAGCCCTCTATATGGGAGGCGCGCGAGCTTCCCTTCGTTTATATGCACGCGGATGGTTAGTCATGCATGACCCCCCCCCCTTCCGACCGGAACCGGACCCCCCCCCCCCAATGTTACAACGTCTTAGGTATTGCGTGTAAGAAGTACCAACCAGGCCAAGGATTATGCGCATCGGTAATGCTTTTCCAAACAATAGTCTATTGTATGTTAAAAACAACCTGCGTGTACCGCCGTCCTATTTCCGTTGGAACTATAATTAAGCGGCGGAAGAGGGTGGATAACAATCGACGATAATTATGCTGTCATGCGACGGGGAAAGCTGCGGATGTACTTGTTGGCGGATGTAATTTGATGCTATCTAATGCAAATTGAGAGGTACAAGGGTCCTACTTGTTAGCGGATGTAATTTGATGCTATCTAATGCAAATTGAGAGATACAAGGCTCCACCTGCGTTTTGGCCGACCCACATGTAACAAAGCATATCCGTTTGGAATTTTCCATTGACGTTGCTGGAAGGTTCCATACCCCCCTTAAACCCCTACCGCGCCCCCACCACTCTGGGAACCGAGAACCACCCCGACGACTATCGCCGCGGCAGTTGGGCTCGGAACTCCGGACGCGGCGCTCTGACCCAACTCAGGGGGCAACTCAAATGTATAAGCGGCCGATATATATTTGAGTTACTCTTGTTGTTAGACTATTACTATTTAATATTTGTTGTGTGTGTGTGTGTGTGTGTGTGCCTATGGTTTTTATGCAAAGTGTTATTTGGTTTTAGTCTTAAGATGTGTTAGTTGTAAGGTTTAACTTGCGCATTGCGATGTTAACATTAAGGTGTGTTATGGTATTATTTATGTTTAAGAAATGTGTTTTTAATTTTAAGTATTGGGTTATGGTGTGTGTGCGTGTGTGTGTGTGTGTGTGTGTGTGTGTGTGTGTGTGTGTGTGTGTCTATGTCTGTGTTCATCTGTGTACTAATAATTTTTTATATTCCACAGCTAGCTGTTAGGATGGGTAGATTAAATTAAAATGTAAATTAAAGAAGTTCGATTGAACTTCATTAAATATGGGTGGGACATGCGCATTGTGCCTTAGGCAGCGCATATTTTTATTGTTTTTGATTTTTGTTTTTGATTTTGGTCAGGCAAAAATATGATTGGGTGGGTTTAGATTAAGGGTGGGAGGTTAGAGTTGCGTCTTGCATTACCTGTTCCAGAGTCCCCATTGTAAAATTGGAATGGTCAAGTCCAGTGCCCAGGCCCGAGGCTGGCCGCCCGTATCACAGACTACCAAACTGGATCGCCACGTGCGTGCGGGCCAAAAATCGGGATCCCTAGCAAGACGTAACTTTTTGGGTTGGGATTGGGAGTGTTTGAGGAACACAGGGTGGTGGAGACGGTCCTGGCCGCCTCCATCACCTTGGATCATTATTATTTTTTGGTGACCTTGACCTCAATTCACTCATGCATAACCCCCCCCCCTTCCTCAACCGGAACCGGAACCCCCCCCCCCCGAGGTCACTTTCACTTGTTGCGTGTGCTGTGTGATTATTTAAGCGAGGCCGACTAACGGGTCTGTTTATTCTGATTCCAGCCGCCAACGCTGCCGCATCAGAGCCATGTCGACTACTACCACCACTACTTCTACAACTACAAGTACCACTACTACGTCTGCACCTATTGCACCGCCTGTACCGCCGAAGAGACTTCGCCTGAAGAATGTGCCGGACCACATGTTGCAGCGGATGGACACACCGCCTTCCTCGTCCAGAACTCCTGCTCCGGCAAACATTCTTCTGCAAGCGATGACTGTTCTTGGGAGCATCTTCTCACCACCTCCGTCACCAACGAACGCGGGGCAGCCTCCAGAAGACCGGTCTGCCGCAATGGGCCCACTGCAGAAGGAGGTGCCTGCAATGCCGCCACCGCAGAAGGAGGTAACGGATGTCCCAAGAACTGCTGAGCCTCTTCGTCCGGATACACCTTTACTACTCAATTCTATTCACTCTTATATTTCCTTGCCACCATTAATCACACCTATTCCTGAATCTACTCCTTCTCGTCCTATCATTCCTGTTTTAGAGCGAAAAAAGAAGCTTTTCAAAATTGCTCCTTCAGAGCGTTATCAATTATTAATGAAAGAGCGACGCAGGGCATTTAAAAATCCGCGTAAATGTCCTGAAGTGCTCTGTAAGGGTCTTAAAAAAGGATCAGTTTGTGGTAAGAAATGTGTTTTAAACGAAAAGTATTGCCGTTTACATGTCGTGAAACACATTTCTGCGCCACAACTGACTGTGGTCTCCCACAAGTCTTACCCTCCCACCAGGTTGAAGAGATTGAAGGAAGGTTTGAGGTACTTTTTTGTAAGTAGAACGGATAAGAGCAATAGAATTGTAATAGGGTGTAACGGCTATAAGTGGGTAATAAAGCTCTCCGTACCTCTAAGAACCAAAAAAGCGATCAATACACTTGATGCGAAAGACTTTCTCTTCAAAGGTGAGGATGGTTGGACTAGGTGGGGGCGAAGTAATTATTAGAAAATCTTAGCTTTTTTCCAAATTCCAAATTGTTGGCAAAAAATAATGGGAGAGAAACCAGCGCTATGATAAGTGCGCTGCGTTTCTCTCCCATTATTTTTTGGCCGCTCTAAGTCCCGTGACCTACTTTCATATGACCTTGACATTGACGAACCCCCCCCCCCGGCGTACGTCACAAACATCCTTCCCCTGCCAACTTTCTCTTATTTTGCATTGACCTACTTTCAATAAACAGTCGCACACCCGCTGTTGGAACATTGCTCGCCTACCCACTGTACAGCGAACATGGCTCCACTGGATGGTGCATCATTTTACAACAAATGTACTGAGTCCGAAGAAGTTTTGGAAATAGAGGAAGAGGAAGAAGAACAGACATCGGATGAAGAAGAAGAAGAACAACTGATTGATGAAAAACTTAGATGTATGAAACTTGAACCGGACGACACTATTGACCCGTACATCTGGGAAGCAGTACATTGGTTGGAGTCGGGCAGAACAATCGTGATTATATCTCCAATGTTGTTCCTTGGAAGCCCGATTGTGTACATTACGCCGGACACTGCCGAATTCATCTGGCAATGGGGGGAGTCGTTTAATGAGTTCAGGGGGAATGAAGAGCATAATAACTGGTTTAACATCACGTTAGTCTAAGGAGGGGTTTGTGAAAACCCGAAAAAAACGGTCCTTTTCAGGGCCACCTAATACACAGATTAGGCGTATGAATTGTAAGATTCATACGCAAGATTAGTCATGAGTGGTCACTACATAAGTCAAACTCCTGTGTGACCTTGAACTTGACCCCCCCCCCTCCTCTTTTAAAAATTTTCACTGTACAGTGTTGGCGAACGTTATAAAAGCAGCTATCACATGTGTTTGCTCATTATTTGACTTGTTGTTATACGTTAAACATGTATAAGAGACTGGATTCGTTTTTTGCTAAGCACACAGAAGTTTGGCCGCTATTATATAGGTTATTTTTGAAAATTGAACAAAACATAATGAGGGATATGGGCATGGGGGTTAGTGTGTTTGTATACCGTCGCGATGCGTACGAAGTATTGTGTGCATGCCGAGTAAGGATTGAAGTTTTAGAAATACTGTTTCCTTGGATGCTGCACGTACGTAATCTTGTAGAAGGCATGAAGATAGAGGTGGAAGTGGTTGCAATGCAATACAAGCTGTCTGCGGAAGAGTAATTAGAGTAAGGCAAGTTACTAATTTTTATTTTTATAATTGACTTTACCCCCCCCCCCTTCCAGTCTCCTATATAAGCGAGGGTTTCACACAATCCTGTTTATTTTTCGTGTAACTGTTACTGGAGCCACACATGTTCTTAAACCATGTCTCCGAGAGATACCACTTTTATTTACATTACTGAAATTGTTATAGATCGTGAGATGGCAGAAGACGAAGAACTAGAGCAAGAGGTAAATATTACGGTTGGACAGTTTTTAGAAGAAATAGTTGGAGAATTTTTAAATTTAAATCAACAAATGAACAATGATATTGGATCCGCTTCAAATTCAAATGTATCCTTTATGCACCAACCGGAAGAATTAACAGAATCTGAAGGTGAAGAAGAACAGCAGTCACAACTTTGGAATGCTGCTGCCCATGTTATTCATACCCCGCAACATGAGGAAACAAATTTGGAATAAAAATGGTAGGGGAATAATGCGGTAGTAGGGTATTTAAACGGTAGTCTGGCATGAGTAAAAATCATTTGAAAATGGATGAGCGAGCGAGAATGTACAAAGTGTTTTGTGAAGAGTGTGATAGAGTGTGGGTACCACCCGCGAACTCCTTCACATATTATTTTCCAATTCTGGACATAGATGATTGTAAGAAAATCCCGGACATCGGTTATAAGTTTGAAAAGGCTGGAATTCTAATTAGTGTTCATGAAAAATTTCATAATGAATATTCAAGGAAATTAGCATTTGATTTCATGTTGGCAAATGAAGATCTTAAATCTTGTGACTATCCTTATTTTCTTTATAACCATCTTGTTAAAAATGGTGCTAGCGTGACCGTTGAAATATGTATTCGTCATTTTTGGGACAACCGGTAAAGTGGTGGGGGAAAGGGGATAAATGTGATGTCGGACTGAAGTTAGTTTTATTTTTACAAGAGCAGCCAACTACGATGCAACGTCCAATTTTGTATCATACGCTTACTTCTGATGCAGAAGAGGAGACCAGAAGGAGAAGAAGTGAACAATCAAGACAAACCCAGGCTAATATCAACATGGAATATTACAGACTTCAATTTCAAATTCCCGGAATGCGACTTGGAGAAAACCGAATGAAGACTGTCCACGTAGCCGGTAGTTACATTAAATATCTAAAACTACTATTGGAAGAAAAAAAATTAAAAATTAAACTATTGGAAAATGAAAACAATAAAATGAAGAAAGAACTGTTACGTTTGAAAAATGTGTGTAGTAACGAAGGTGCGGTTGAAGAGGGGGAAGAAGAAGGAAATGAAATATTGGGATTTTAAGTAAAAAAAAAAAAAAAAAAAAAAAAACATAAAATGATAAAAAAATAATAAAATTAAAAAATGTAAAAAAAGTAGAGGTAGAATAGAGAGCGGGGAATAGATCACTTTGTGGCAATGGAATAACATGTCACTTAGTGCTCTATTCCCCGTTCTCGCGTTAATATTGTTTGACCTTGACCTAGAAAGTAGTAGTGGGGATAAGTTATTTAAGCGGGCGGTAGGCAGTAAAACAGTTTAGTACGAATGTTACTCTCATCTACAACACGATGGAGAATCTTTTTGTTATTTGTTTGAGAAAAATAATTTGTGATGACTTTTTATTTCATCACATAATAAGATCAGGAGAATGTCTTATTCCCAATACGGTTAGAAATGCAATACACGAGTATCGAAGAGAACATTATGGATTCGGCATTATTGTTGCTTATAAATTTGCAGATGGGACCCAGCTTTGTCCAGATTGTGCACGAGTGGCTATAGATGATTGGGACGAATTTGAACTTGAAGGAGGGTACGTTGACCATCGTGTTAAAGCACCACTAATAAGATTTGAAGCTATGCGGGAAAGATGCACAATCTGCGCACAGGTTTTATGTAAATTTATTAGGTGTAGAACATACTAGAGTAACGGTATGGAGGGGAGATCTAACGAAAAGTGGGGGAAAAAGTGGTGGGGGTATTGGTTATAAATGTTGCTTGGTAAAGGTTGATTTCATTACTGTCGCAGAATAACTTGAGTAAAGATGTCTTTTCAGATGGAAATAAAAACTTTTAAAATTCTCGATGAAGAATGGACATTTGTTGCAAACTTTATAAGATCCAAAGAAGATGATGGAAGTTTGATGAAAGTGTTTTGCTACATATTAGAAGGGAAAGATGAACAAGTGGTGAAAGATTATTTAACAAACAGGCAAATATCGTCATCCAGCTCACAATTTATTAAATTTCTAAAAGACAATAATGTGAATGCGAAAGTGGAAGTTTGGTTTTTTGTTTAAACAACATGGTGGGGGAAAATTGAAATGGTGGGGGTTGGGGGGGGGGAATTGTGTTTAAAAGAGGGTTAAAACACAGTAGGAGTTTCATTTATTTGCTAAAACTCTCAAGAAGAACATTGCAAGAAAAATGGCTGAACCAGTAGAAGATTCAACTCCATCAACAAGTAAAGTTTTACATTTCTCAAGTAAAGGAAAACAAATAACACATCCGGAATTGAGTGCTTTAGGTAAGGAACGGTGCAGGAAAGAAAAAATGGCGTTCTATCAATTGCAACTTATAGTGCCTTCATTGACTGTTGGCAATACCAGGATACAAACATTGATCGGTGCAAAGAAATATATTTTGGAACTGTTGGACAAAATTGAAGTGTTAGAAAACAAACTGAAGACAAATAAAACTACTGGTGTATGGAATCCGCCTAGTGAAATTCCTGTTTTAAAGATGGAACCTAATGAACTTCCTGATACTTATGCGTGGAATGCATTTAATGAACCTGATGAAGACTCTCCTATAAAGTATGAAGCTCCTGCTGTGTAAATGATGACGGGTAAAAAAAAAATAAAATATAAAAAAAAAATAAAACAGAAAAATACAAAAAAAAAATTAGATGTAGAATAGAGAGCGGGGAATAGATCACTCTGTGGTAATGGAATAACATGCCACTTAGTGCTCTATTCCCCGTTCTCGCGTTAAGTTTATTTGACCTTGACCTATAAAAAACATGGTGGGGGAAAGCGTTTTGGTGGGGGAAAGTGGATAAAAGAGGTTCGACGCGTTGTTGTAGTCATTTCGCTCATAATATTCTTGTTTCTCACATCTCGCAGTAGAACCAGAATCATGGCAAGTGGAGACAATGTTTTGGACCTTAGTACAACAAAAAAGGATCAACAACATTTGAAAGTCCAGAAAAGTCATTTTAAAGAGTCAGCTCAGGCAAGAGAGGCGAGAATAAGACAAAAATACTACAAACTGCAAAGGCTAATACCAGGAGTGCGATTGGGAGAAGTAAGGACTAGAACTATCGATATGGCCGCCGACTACATCAATCAACTACTTGTCGAGTTGGCCATAAAGAATGAAAGAATACAGCAGTTGGAATATGAACGCAAAAGAATTCTACTACAAGAAGATGAAGAACCTATGAACTGTGTGATGAAAGACAGTGAATAAAGAAGAAGTGGAAGAAGCTACAAAATTATTTAAAATTTTATGTGTTAGTAAAAACAATTGGACTTAATATAAACAGTAATAAGGTTAAAAAACAATAAAAAATTGACATTTAATAATTGGTTACTAATTGGACTTACATTAGAGAGTGGGGAATAGATCACTTTGTGGTAATGGACTAACATGCCACTTAGTGCTCTATTCCCCATTCTCGCTTTAGGTGTGTTGACCTTGACCTATTAAAATAGTAGTATATAAGTAGCTACACAAGAGGGCCTCCTTTATTCATTCGGAATGGCTCCCGTGGATAACACTGACTATCCTAGGAAACCTATTTTTGAAATATTATATAAAATTCAACAAGAAGATCTCGGCATGGAAGATTCGGATGACGACAACTCAGAAGTGGAAAGTGTTGACAGTATGGAAGAAGAATTAACAAGTGAGGCGCATGAAGATGTACAAATAGACTTGACAGAGAATGAATACCCACCACCAGTGGAATTTGAAGATGTCCATCATGAAACTCCAACATCTAGTCACAATCCTGATGTAGAATCAATACGTCAAAGATTGGTTTTCTGCGCAAGACAATTATTCCCATCAGATAGAGAAGAAGAAGAAGAAGAAGATTAAAATTGGTGGGGGTAAGACAGCATAAAAAGGCGGTATGAAGAGGCCGCATTTCATTTACCTGTTAAATTTCAAAGGATAAACATCGCTAAAATGCATCGTTGTGAGATATGTTTAGAGACTTACGAAGATGAAATATTGTTAGACATTCATAAGGAGTTGTATCACAACAGAAATGAAAACATATCTTCAGAAGAAGTAACAGCAGGACCATCTAATACACTACCAAGTTTAAGTATTCACGCATTACCCGGTAGAGTGGTGATGCATCACAAAATTCAAAACGAAAATCTGGAGTTAGAGCAATTTATTATAGAAGCTAAACCAATTGTGATCAAGATTTTAAAAGAAGAACTAAAACGATTAAACTTTATTAAGTTTGGTTTGATTCTAGACGCCATGTTTATCAATGTAGAAGAAGAAATGTCACCAAGAGGATTTATAACAAAAAATCGAACCATCATGGCTAATTCGGATATTGATTCAATAATAGAAGATTGTCTTGAAGAGATTTTGACTAAAATTCAAGAACACGAAGGAAGAGGATCAGGTTGGAGTCTAATTAGCGTAGTAGGTATGGACATAAGAGTTCACAAGCACGGTTATGGGCTGATGGGTAGCAGTTTCATCGCACTTCCGAAAAGGATCAAAGATACAAAATCATGTGTAAATGTTCAAAATCAAGATATGGAATGTTTTCGATATGCTATGACCTCAAAATTTGTATTACACGATGCGCAAAGAGCTGGCGGAGAATATGAGGACTACAGATATAGATATAATTTTCAAGGTATGTCTTACCCGGTAGGGTTGAAGGATATTTCAAAATTTGAAAAACAAAATCCCGGAATATCAGTTAACGTATTTGGTTTGGACAGTTCCAATAAAGTTTTTCCTTTAAAAGTGGTGAAGAACGAGCTTGCAGATCATACGGACTTGTTGTTACTTACAAAGGATGAAGTGTCACACTATGTATGGATAAAATCATTTGAAAGACTTGTCAACAAGCAGCTATCAAAAAATGAACACAAAAAAGTAATTTGTAAAAGATGTTTTTGTTTTAAAGAAGAAAGAAATGGAGGACGACATTGGTTACAAGAACATAAACAACTGTGTAATGAACACTTTGAAGCAAAGATTATCTTACCACCATTAAATAAATCATACTTACAGTTTGAAAAGGTGTTCCATCAGTATCGCATTCCTATAGTGGTATATGCTGATTTTGAATCAACACTTGTCCCTATTGAAGATGAAAACGTTGAAGCAAGGAAGAGTATAAAATATCAAATGCATAAGCCTAACAGTTTTTGTTTATTGGTTAAATCCACATTGGCTGAAGAACATTTAAATGGGTACGGATTGACGTCAAGACCCGTGGTGTACCGTGGTGAAGATGTTGCTGCGACATTTCTTAATCATCTATATGAAATAGCTAGGAATGTAGAAAATTTGTATAGCGATATTGTGCCAATGATACCTATGGATGAAGAAGAAGAAATTCAACACGAAAATGCCACCCATTGTTTTTTATGTAAAAATGAGTTTACTTTGAATAACTACAAAGTTAAGGATCATGATCATCTTACAGGATATTATAGGGGTGCAGCATGTAATGGATGCAACATCAATTACAAGATTCCTAGAAATATACCTGTAATACTGCATAACCTTAGCGGTTATGATGGTCATTTTATAATACCAGAATTGGGGAGAGATGACGGTGCGATTGATGTTATCGCGGAAACAACTGAAAAGTTTATAAGTTTTAGTAAGAAGATTGGAAATATAAAATTACGATTTTTAGATTCGTACCGGTTTATGCCGTGCAGTTTATCGAGACTTTCAGAAAACCTCAGGAAAGAAGATTTAATAGAAACGAGAATGATTGTGAATAACGATAAATTGGATCTAGTTCTTCGCAAAGGTGTTTTCCCTTATGATTATATCGACAGTTTGGAAAGATTTAAAGAAACTTCACTTCCACCTAGAGAAGCTTTTAAGAGTAAATTATACGAAGAGGACATCAGTGAGGAAGATTATCAACACGCTTGTAAGGTATGGAATGAATTAGAGATGAGAACTTTGGGAGAATATTCAGATTTCTACGTTAAATTGGATGTGACACTATTATGTGACATAATGGAAGAATTTAGGAATACCTGTTTAAAAGCATACGGATTAGACCCTCTTCATTCGTACACAGCTCCCGGATTGGCATGGCAGGCCATGTTAAAAGAAACAAACTGTAAACTTCAACTACTAACCGATATAGATATGGTGTTGATGATAGAGTCTGGTATCCGAGGAGGATTAACGCAAAGTGTAACCAGATATGTAAAAGCCAACAATAAATACCTCCCCAACTATGACGCGTCACAACCAAGTACATTTATAGGTTATTTTGACGCAAATAACCTATATGGATGGGCTATGTCAAAACCCCTTCCATATGATAATTTTAAATGGGTTGATCCAAATTCGATTGATAACATCGCCGATATCCCTAAACATGGAGATAGTGGGGTTTTGCCGGTTCTGGCGCAGGTCAAGGCCAAGCGGTTCGAACCGGCAGTTGTGGTTGACAGTGATGGGTGTGTTTTGTAAGTGGGTCAAGGCCATCCGGAGGGAGTTTTAAAAAAGTGGGAGCCGCAGGGGCTCAGTTGGGGCGGGGATTCGGGACGGGTCGGATCGGAGCGGGAGCGGCGGGCCGAGGGAGGGGTTTTTTTTTATTTTTTCATTTATTTATTTTAATGAATTTAAATTAAAATCGTGTCGTTGTTGTTGTGCAGAGAGGCGTTGGAGCGTCGTACACTGGTGACGCAGTGGTAGACGCCGAAGGTGATGGCGAAAAGGAGGTAGACGCACAACATGCACAGTACGCATTTGAACAGTTGCAGCAGGCGGACCATCCCTTGTTGGTTTGCCGTTTCCAATTGCAGCCTGTTGATCTCCAGTCTGAGTCTGTCCTCTTCCAATCGTGATTTGAGCGAAACGTCGTCCATCATCTTCGTGTGCGTGTTTTTTTTTTTTTTTTTTTTTTTAATTCGTGGTGGGGGCGAAAACGGGAGCAATGTTGACGGTCGGAAAGTTGGCGATGAAATGAGAAGCGAAGACGAGCGCAGTGCATATTTATTGTAGAGTGGTGGGGGGTGAAGAAGAAGAAGAAAAAAAAACAGTTGTTTGCGATTAAACGTCATTGTCAGCCGTGTCGGACGCTGCAGCCTCGGAAGGTGGAGGAGTGCTGTTTGCAGGTTCGATGTCCTCGCTCTCCATCTCCTCGCATTGTGGACAATTGTAGGAGATCTCCACAGTCATGGTGATGGTGTTGTGTGGAGCGTTGACTACGTCATTCAAAGTTTCAAAAATATCCCGCAAGTCTTGTTGCGACTTTACGGTAAATGTATTTGTACTTGTCGCTAAAGGAAAGCCGCTCATCGTTCGGGAGTTGGCGAACAAATGGCGAGCGGCGGTGAGGCGGCCGCCTATACTCGGTAGGGGTACCGTGGTGGGGGAAGAAAAGAGTGGGGGAGGCCAGTGGTGGGGCAAAGCCTGGGTGGGGAACGAGGGAACTTCGGTCATCGCAGTTTGCCGCGAAACGCCGTCGGGATAGGTTGTGGGAGCCGTACGAAGATAAGCGCTAGCTGTAACACAATGTAGAAAATAGTAATACTTTGTTTGTAAATTAAATATTAAATTTATATTTAACCAGAGCCTGCATTTCTTGTTCCTCGTCGTTTAATTTAACAATTTTAACACCATTATTTGTCTGTTCCTCTTCCTCTGCACTTTGTGACGATGAAGACATGGAGGTGCCGGAAGAAGATGATGAGGATGAAAATATTTTGGTAGGATTGACGTATTGCACTGTGATGTTGATCCATCTTAAAGGATAGTTATCAATGAGTGTGAGTAAGTTTTGGAATAGTTCTTCCATCTCTTCTCTGTCGGTAATTAAATGTTGAAAGGAAATGAATTTATCATCCATGTTGTTGTCAGTGCGAGTAATGAAATAAGAATGAGAAGCGTATCGAATGATCCGTAGAATATATGTTGTAAAAAAAAGTGGTGGGGGGTAATCTCAAGGTCAATCAAATGGAGTTTTAAAAAAGGGCTGCAGTCAGTGACTACAGCTATACATCTGAAGCTTGAACAGGATCAGAAGACCAATCTGATCTGTACTTGCACGCACTTATGATGCATGTACAAAAGTCGTCCTTATAATATGCATTGCACTCTCGACAATTGACAAGTTTTTCCGGATGGAATTTGATACACCTCTGGGGACAGCAAGTGTGGAAGTATCGTGATTTAAAAATCTTGAAGGTTCGCAATTCCGGTGGCGGTATTTGCTTTGTCTTGCATTTGCAGTAACAGGATCCGAAGAATTCGCACTTTGTACAGGCTAATCCGTCTACCATCCACCTCCCTAAATCGGTGCATTTCTGTTCACAACAGTAGCGCGGCGCGTCCTTGTTTTTCTTCTCTTCCATGTTGCCGCTTCTAAGTCTAGGCGAGAAATGAAGTTGTATAGTGTAGGATAGCGTGTTTTATAGATTAAGAAAAGTGGTGGGGGTAATCTCAAGGTCATCCAAATGAAGTTTTAAAAAAGAACATCTTACAAATGTAAGATGGTTATTTTATATTTATGATGCAGGTTTGTCCTTTTCTTCTTCTTCAGGTTCTTTCTTAATATTCTGTTCGTGTTCTTGCTTGTTTGCTCTAGCCATAGCGATGAGTTCTTCAGTGGATAGCGGATGCACCTCTGGAAACTTCAGGATCAGTTTTGGTTGGAACCCTTCTCTAGTCAATACATTGAGATCGGAGCTCATCTCTTCTACGGTTCTATAGTCCTTTCCGTAGATCTTTCCATTGAATTCAATCATCATTCGGTATAACATGGTACCAGTAGTTGTTACCGCTGCGACTGTTGGAAAGCAAATGATGATTTTGTTTGAGTTGAACACTCAATTTATAGCGAAATTTCACAGCGACGAGTTGTAGTTGTTGTTGTTATTTTGCTTTGACATTTAGTAGTATTTGTGGAACTTGACATTAGTTTGAGTAGACGGAGTGGATGTTGTCCCCGTCTGTGTGGGAAAGAACACTTCATCATCGCAGAAGTTTTGTTTGGAAAACATCCTCTTGTTTGTGACATAAGTGTCGACGTTCAAGTGATAACCACCGGCAAGAAGAACTCGCAATTCATTAGTGAAATTGTCGAGCTGTTCAAAAGTTGTAATAGTGGAGGTATCGTATGATGCACACTTGATCTTGAGAGACATCTTGCTATCACCGACGATTGCACAAGCAACGGAGATGTGTACAGCACTGAAGGTAGTCGTAGACTGAGGAAATTCCCACGGACATTGCTCCATTTATATAGTTTTTGAAACTAGGTCAAGGCCACCCGAAATTGTTTTTTATATAAAGCAACATACCGATATGTGTACAAACACATACCGATATGTTGCTTTATTTATTTTTTTTTTCTTATTGTCATTTATTCAGAAATACTTTACAAAGGTGTACAAGAACAATAGGAAATTACAAATTAACTGTTGGCAGTGGGCATGACGTGAAGTGTGAGCTCTGTAGAATTGCTTCCGCTTGGACCGTGGGATGCCAAGTAGAGAGCGCCGGGGTGGATGAGGCGTAGATCTTCGTTCTGCAGAAGTTGGACGAAGCGTTTGGGAAGAAAGATTTGAAATTTCGGTTCATCACCGGGCGAGTAGGGCGCTTCACTCAGCGTACAGTTGATGGCGTCTCCGACAGTTGTTTCCATCTTCTTGATGGTGTGGATGATGTAGTGCTTTTCTTCTTTCAATTCTGAACATCTCTTGGTGGGTAGGACGGTAGACTTGGAATGTTTGTTAAACTGATCAACAAGTGATTGTAAAAACGTTTGCGATGCCATCTTTACTTCTTCTTTTCTGTTGATAATATTCTTACTCTTGCGAATCTGCGTGAGAGGTGTTGACTGCTCGGAGGCTAGAGTAATACTCATGCTGGGTCATGCCCGTCCCCTCGCTTTTATATCCTCCCCATCCCCCACCACTCTGTTGGAGATACGCGTTCAAGCGATAAGCGTTCTTTAAAGCGCATTGGGATTGCCGATGTTTAAAGTTCTTCGATGAAATACAAATGTTTGCAAAGTGACACTGGAAATTCCTGTCCACCTGAACATTTAACACTTCATGGTTTGTAAACGCCTGTATCCAACTGGCTTTCTCCAATCCTTTTGTGTAGATAATTTTAAATTCTTTACAATAATGATTCATAATGTGCGGCATCATACTGTAGTGTATAAAACCTTCGTCCCATCTCAAGTTGTGAAAGTGTTTTATCAACCATTTGTTTGTCACTTTCGCTTTGGTGGTTAATCTGTTGAACGGTAGAGGCGGTTGGAATAAATAGTGATAAACTACAGATGTATCCATATCTAAAACTACTAACTCTTTTATAATAAAACTTCCGTCGTTACCGCGGAACGCTTGAAATTCAATTATACCTCGTCTTACCTCCATTACTTCCGATTGGTTGGAAAACGAAACTCGTTTATTCATGACGAAGGTTGGTAAACGACTGTTTGTAAAACCGTGGTGGACATCCTTTTATACTGGAGGTTGTTAGTTTACTAATTGTTGCACGAGTCTTCTTCATTCATCTCTTGGGCTTGTTCATCTATATTAAAGTTAGTTTGATAGTTGTGCAACTGTCTCCACATATCAACTTCGTGAGGTATTCTATTGAAGATGGACGTATCTACAGGACCGTATAGAATCGGAACATACGGCTGTCTATCCAATGTATCGGTCAAATACTCTTTTATAATCGCGCTTGAAAATATCAGCTGTTTTAGATATCTCGTTATAGGACCGGTAGCACAACTTAGACTGTAGAATTCATCTTTTGTCAGGTGTACCTTCATCTCGTGCTTGGTTAAATCTCGAAAGCGAACGATTTGTTCACCTCGATGTTTCACTATATCGATTTCGATATTCGATTCCAGCAGACTTAATTTTGTCCTTCTTCCAAATGTGTTGTTACTCAAATAACATTCCAAAAGATGTAGATGTTTCCTAAACGATTCCCAGGAAATTTCAGTGAAGGCCACCATTTTGGATCCATGATTTAAAATAACAGTTGGTGAATAATCCAATGATTTTATAACTCCGGCGGATACGCTCTTCGTCATACACGAAGAGATGGGATAGTAGATCCTGAGAAATACTTCTGCCAAAATATTGGTGGAAATGGTGTCGTCGATCTTTCTTCTTTTTACTCCTTTTTCAACTTCCTCTTCTTTTTTCTTGTGTTTAAACTTGAGGAACTCATCCATTTCTTGTTCAACTTGTTTTTCTATATCCAAACTATTGTCAGCCATGAGAGGCGTAGTTTCTTCTTCGTTAGTATTTGCAGTAGGCGAGCTCATCTTGCGAACGATGCTTCCCATACGACGGTCAGAAATATAATGAGATTTTCATTCTTTTTTTCCCCCTTTTATAACATTCGCATCAACCTCAAAACAGTTTTTTACAACACATTTTTAACGATTCCCGTTAATGGAGTGTACGTCACTATCTTGTCATGTAAAATCAGACAGTATGCCGAAGTTCCATCCGGTACTGCTTCTTCAAACTCCATTTCAATTTTTATATCCACACTTGACGACTTTACGGATTCATTTTGTTTTGAACAATCGATAACGATTATCGGAGCTTTTGAATAAAACTGATCCGGTGATAATAGCGGTGTATTTGTCTTTCCGTAATATGACGATTGAAACCTCGCATACATATCGTATAAAATGGAATAACGTTTTTTGCTGAACATTACATTTAAATTGTCATAAGGAAAGAATTGAGAGTTTAGAAAAACTTTGCAATTTTTTATCTTGCAATGGTCAAATTGACCGGCGTGCGAAGTTATAACATCTTTTCGTTTAGTCTGGAAACCGAGTATTATGTACCGTGCCCGTTCTAAATAAGTGGACGTCTTCACAGTCCATGTTTGACGCTCTGTTTGAGGTAGTGTGGGATATTCATGGAATTCCCAACTTCTAAACGGCATGACGATATCACGGTCAGATTTCAACTTTCTCAACAATACGATTCTGTGTTCATCGGCTAATCTGACATGCGGTACTCTCCACACGACTTTATCCAACTGTAGTTGCCATTCCAGTTTGGCTTCCGTAGTTCCAGGGTCTGCAAGTATCAAGTCCTTGTTAGTTGAAGATCTGAGTAATACCAATTCTTGTTTGACATTTATTATTATTCGTCTGTAATCTTCAGCGAATCCCAAAAGCAAACGTAAAGGGACATGAAAGTCAAAATGACCATTGGAATCCGGTGTTATAGTGTCTTTATCGGGAGCAACCCATCCGGCGGTGACTATTGAATTTTTCTCATGCGGTGTTAATGATGTTAATCCTTTCAGTGTCGTTGTTAGACCGACCTTTTTTGTTGAATCAACCGTCACTCCTGATATTTCATATCTTATTTCATCAAAAAGATATGCCATTGGGTTATTTATAAATGGAACCGTTGAACCGGTCTTTCCATCCAATTTTAATACCCGTCCTTCGATGTACAAGTAACTTTCACACGGTAACGTGTAAATGTCCTGTTGTTGAATGGGGATCCTTATTTCATCGTTATTGTTTAATTTTGATGAAGTGTAAGGGTTGTGCGTGTGATATTCCTTCTCCCATAGTGTTTCGTCGAACGTCGGTCCTTGAGATATATCCAGGATATCCATCGTTGGTAAGTCTTAGTCCGATCTTTTGCAGGAAACGAATGTTGTCCGGTGTTAACTCGTCCAATGTTGAAGAGCTACTGAGGTCTCGGCTCTTCTGTTGCGGTTTAAATGTCAATCCCATGTTGAACTTATGACACCGCTCTTATGTGTAACCGTATTGTAATGGTTTCTCCTCTAAAGTCAACACTGTTACCGTCCTGATCCGATATGTTCAGTACGATGTCCGAAATGAAACTGGTGTTCAATGGCAGGTATATTAGGTTTTGTGGTTTCTCAACTATTTTAAAACCGGGAGCCACTGTTGGATAAAATGTATGCAAAATATGTTGGTTTACTCCATCTCTATACGATCCGTGTATAATATTGCATGTTATATCAATACTGTTCACCTTCAATATTGTCACTGTGGTATCGCCTGTATGAGTGGTTCCAGGATCTAAGACTTTTCTTTTCTTGTTTGAAAACCCGAGTAAACTGGCGATCGACTGTTCCAAACTGAAATATATATAATACTTTGAAGTGATTTCCGCTTTTAAAGTATTGTTATTTCCTTTTATACTGATATTTTCTTCTCCTAGCTGCTTCTGTAATACTTGGTTTATATCGTCTATTTCATACGATCCAGTAGATAAAGTGATTACCTTCAATTGTGAATAATTTCCTTTTTCGTCTTTACTCTCGTAATAATGTAGTAAATTGTTTTTTCCCTCCGTGACGTTGGGAATTGAATTGTACGTAGTAAAATCCAATAGTGCAGCTTCCCACAGTCTATCCTTGGATAAACGTAGTGCCGGGAAAAGAGTGCTTTTCAGTGTGGATGAATTTCCACTCAGTGACACTGTATACGATGACATCTCAAAGTTGACTGACACTTTTCGCTAAAAACTCCAAACATAAATGTCCGCATATTTCTGTATTGTTGGGTTGTTCTCTTTTGTAATTGTAAAATATATTTCTGGAGTTCCGAAAATAATGTTGAAGTTCTTTCGGCGGTGGTAGATTGCCGAAACTGTCAAAGTAGTAAACGTTTTGTCCGAGTTTCTTATAGCATACCCAATGAGTTCCTGGACCATGAGTGGAATCCAAATTTACTATTCCACTTTCGTTTTTCCATATATTATTTGGTAATGCGTCTTTCATAAAAACTCCTCTAAAAAATGGTATTCTTAAACATTTTATATAATTTGATAATTGATGATTTGTTAAGGCTTTATTTGGAATTATCAATTGATTGTTCTTATTTAGTACACACGGTACGGTCTTAGGTATAGGCCTGCTCCGTTTTTTACCATCGACCAAACGGAAGTTTTCTTCACCTTTGTTTTACGAGTTCTACGACGTCTCTTCTTAATGTTTCCACCTCTTTTGGGAGCTCTTTTCTTTGCAGGTCGTCCTCTACGACGTTTCCCACCACCGAATTTTGTTTTCCCCTTCATGGCTGTAGTAACTGCCCAAGCGGCTGCTTTTTCCGCAATACTTGCGTCACTTGATTTCACTCTTTGCCAAGCTTTTTCAGCTAACACTCTATCTGCTATCGATCTATTTGTTGAATCTGCAAACTTGGAATATGCTATATCGTGTTCTTTGCAGGCCTGATCCAATTTATTAATACCAGGATCTCCTCTTGCTAAACGTTTTACCAACTTAGTTCCGGGTCCGCAATATTGATAACCTCCGGGCAGATGGAATTCGTATGGTAGAGCGTCTATCGCTCGATTTAGAACGGCGCCAACAGGAATCCGTCTGAGCAGGGAAAACGCAGCTGATGTTATACCACGTCCTTTCTTGCCGCTGTCTTGACGACGACTGAGCGGTGCGGTCTTCATTATGCCGTCTTATATAACCACCGTGTTTACTCCACGAGCTGCTTTACATAAATGAATAACTCGTGCACAATGTTTTATATTTAAATACTTAATTATTCAAATTTATTATATACTGATTTATAATTCTATTTTTAATCCAAGCTTCTCGTTCATCGGGTTGAATCATCACATGACTCGTTGTACTAGCTATATGATTGTGGGTATCAATAAGTAAATTACCCACTATTCTTATTAAACAATCTAAAGTTACAGCATCTTTCGGATGTTGAGGATCTTGTAACTGCATAATACGTTTATCATTACAAGTATATGCGGTTGAATCACTTTTTGATGTTGTTATGACTTGTCCAATAGTAGCAGCATCATTTGAATCTTCACCTGGTAAAATATTAATTATTTTCTTCATCTTTGCATCATATTTGGTCCCAAAGTGTTTATCCCAAGTTATTGTTTGTTTCAATGTAACACAATCATCTTCTTCATAACCAGGATAAATATTTTTTATTCTTCTATTACGACCATTGTATGTATCTAATCTACCACCACTTGCAATTAATGTTTGTACCATAAGAGGTACATCTGAATCTTTTATACCAAATCTTCCATTTGTTATTGTTTTATGTCCTGCATCCCATTCATCATTTTTTCCTTGCATTAAATCAAACTTTTCATTTCCATGTATAAATTTATCTCCCCGCTTTAACACGGCATCTTCATGTTTTACAAAATTGGATGTTTCCTTTTTTAATTCTTTAGATAATTGTTCCATAGTAACAGCATCTTTTGGTTGAGAACCAAACTTTACATTTGTCAATGTTTTACCATGACAATTGATTCCATTAACATCTTGTAAAATACAGTTGTCCTTTATGTATTTTAGGTTTACAGCATCACCGTCTTCCTTTGGGTATCCAATGTCATTTATAATAAATTTATAAAAGAAAATCCATGTTCAGTTTTTTCCGGTATTATAGAATGTAAATATTCTTTATTAACTGAATCTTTATCATTTTTGGGATTTCCCACGTTGGTTATTCTATAATTTCCAGCATCATACGTTTGTCCATCTTTTAAGTTATTACCCCATTGCAATTTTAAAGTATTTGAAAGTTCAGATGATAAGTACTCTTTAGTAATTGCATCAGAACCTTCAGTTGGTTTACCAACATTAATTAATCTATGTGATTTAACGTCGTAAATATTCTTATGTAATTTCAATGATGTTGAAGTAGCTTCTTTTACTGTCTTTAAATTTGCTCCATCAGTATTTTCTTCTGGATCTTTAACTAGTTTTAAACGTTTATTACTTATGCTATAGTCACCTTCAGGTGTTTGCGGTAATCCGCTTCTTTTTCTGTCTTCTCCAACTTGCACTCCTAATGCGGAGTAGCGTCCGAACTTGTCGACACTCATGTTAGAACTGACACATTATATGCCTGCAACTCTTATATATCCGTGGGAAATTATACAATTATGCCGCGATTCCTGAGTTCGTCAATTAGAGCTACCCATTCATTATTTAAACCTGTATGACCAGCTTCCATGGCTTCATGCAATAGTCTCATTCTATCAACCAATTTATTGATATCGTTGTAGTAAATCACATTCGTATTTTATAGATTTTTCATCAATCCTTTACCAGATGTTGAAGTATCTCCTTTACTCTTTTTACCATGTTGTTCAAGAAGTGATAAATCCATAAGTGATAAAGATTTTCTTTTCAGTGGTTGTCTCACCGCTGGTGCAGTACGTAATGTTGGCAATTTTCGTGGAGGAAACAACTTTTTTATAACGATGTTATATTTTGTTGCACGTGAACGATTAATCATTGCATCCTTTGAGTAATTCCTTTTATGAGCGTTGGTATTTTGTAGAATTTCTTTAAAAACATTTAAATCTTTGATTGAATATCTTAGTGGTATGTTTTAAAAATTAATTCATATAACCCTTTAGTTCCTTTATATTTATGCTCACCAATAATGATGTGATCGTCTTCAGTTATTTCAAGCTTTGAATCACCTATTTTCAATTCATTCCCATCAATCCTTGCTCCATATACGTGTGATTTACTTAAATTCGGGTTTGCTTTCATATCATGCAGAATTTTCATTATGTATTTCCTTCCAAGAGGTCCATGTTGTAATATATCGCTACTCAATTGAGTTAGATTTGGAATCGATTGTTCTGCTTCAGGTATCGGTTGTTCTTCTTCTTTTTCAACAATTGGTTCTTCTTCTTCTTTTGTTTCTTCTTGCGAAAACTCACTAGCACTTGTATATGAATCATCGTCGTCTTTTTTTAATGTTTGTACTTCTTGTTTAGAAACTGGTAGTAAAACATCTCCTTCATAACGAGGTTTACCAATGGTTTCCGATATCTGTTTTAAAGGTTCCGTAATAGGTTTAAATGTAGTCTCTAGAAATTCTTCTCTTTCACTTAAACCCATCCTCAATGCACGATTCTTCATCCTAATAGAATCACTGAGTGATTTTATTTCTTTCAATAGTTTTTCTTGATTCACCATGTTTACACTATGAAGTCTGATTCATTACTAGACGCACTGCCTTTCAATTAATGGATTAATACAAATTTGTCCAACCCTATCCGATATCTTCCATCTTTTATAGCTTCATCTTTCATAATGACGAGAAAGCCATACTTTTCAGCCCACGCTTTACCGCACATCTCTTTAAATTTATCAAATGTCATATCCGCATTCACATGATCGTTATATATATGTTTCAAATTTGTTTCATCTTGCTTGAATATTATCAGCAAATTAGCATTATCTCTTATAAGTTGTTTTGGAATTTTACTGTAGGTTTGACCAATGTAAATACTGTCAATATTATGATGTCTCCCCATTGCGAAATAACTTCTAATTGTATCGTGATTCTCACATGATACATCGTCAAATATAAATACAGAAAATGGTTTAGCTTCATTTGGCTGCATAATTGTTTCACTAGCATTAAACTTGTAGAAATTTACTTCTGGTACGCTTGCTAATACTTTATCCAACAACTGGTATTTAGGTTGTTGCAAAGATTTTGAAAAAATGTATATATTATTAAACCTTAGCCCTTTTGGATTAGTTATAAGGTTGAAAACAACATTTGTTTTTCCACAATTTGAAGGACCGGTTATCAAACATCTTATGGAGTTTGGTAGTAATTCCCCATGTTTACCACGGTTTAACTTGTCACTATCCACTGTCAATTCATCTATATTATTAATATTAAATCGTTCCTTTTGCTGTACAATATCCATCTTGTTTAAAGGTTGAACACATAATGAGTTATTAAAGTATTATACCAAGTCTTTTGTAGGAATCCAAGAATCTTCACTCTTATCAAATCCCAACCAACGGACTTTAACTTTATCCTTTTTTCTTTGTAAAACCTTTTCGACAAGATATACATCACCAACTGTTGATTTCAATAGTTCATGCCCATAGAATCCGCCTTGAAGTAGTTCACCTTTGCTGTCCTTTAAAATGTAAGTTTCTGGTATTGTCGGCTGCACCTTGTAGATTGTAAATACTTCGTTAGTCCAGTTTGGTAGATATCTTTTACTGAAAACTCCTTTGTATTTACTTATACGCACCTTATCGTTTACTTTAAACTTTTTAGGTTTTAATTTTTCAATTTTGGGAGCCGTATTTTTTTTTATACGCTCCAAAACAAGCTTAGCATTGCCGCTATTTACTTGGATAGGTTTCATACCAATAGTGCGATGATATTTGTTATTGTACTCTTTTATAAGCTGCGGTAATATATCGTACCACACATATGATCCTCGTTTGGAAAATGTTTTATACATCGCTCCTTTTAATGTTCTATTGAATCGTTCTATTATCGAAGCTTTGACTTCCGAATTTGTAGAATAATGATTTATGTTATATTTTTTCATTAATGTTGCAAATTCCTTATTGAAATATTCTTTTCCATCATCAGTTTGTAAATGTTTTATGACAAGTTTATTTCTTTTAATAGCCGTTTCCATAGCTTTTGTAACACTTTTCCCACTCTTGTCCTTAAGCGGTAAAGCGTCAGCGAGCTTGCTAAAACAGTCTATAATCGCTAATATATATTTAAATCCTTTATTTAATTTACTATGTGGTATCATTTCGATGAGATCGGCTTGGTAGAGATCGTTCATTCCTTTAATAACTGTATTTCTTCTTGGAAACTTTCTTCTTGCCGGTTTATGAAGTTCATGTACAATCTTATCCTTCAGTCCTTCCATTCTTAGATGTTGTTTCCACGCCGGTTGAAAAAATACTAATCCTCAGACTGGTTTGTCATCTTTTATATCATTAACAAATATGGGTCAAGGCCAAATAATAGCTGTGTAAAAAAGAGGGGGGCATGGCATTGGGCTTGCCATGCTCCCCTCTTTTTTACGGAAAGGAAAAAGGAAGTAGTCGAAAGGACGAAGAACAGGTTTTATTGGTCGATAGGAGTTAATGAATAATGTCCAAATGGAAGAGTGTGTATATTGTCTTGCTGGATATGCCTCTTGTCATCCTTGTAGCTTAGTGCCCATTTGGTTTGTTTAACACTGTAAACTTGATGGTTGAAGCTTCTTATTGTATTAAAGGTTGCTGTGGTTTCTATATTTTCAAACAGACATCTTTTAAAATGTTCAAATTGTACATTCTTCTTTAGATATGATGTTTTAATGCCTTTTGCCTTCTTCACAACTTGATGTTCTTCTTTCTCACTTATGTATAGTTGAAATGAATAAAGCTTGGACATCAAAGCCACAATCTCTTCCATAGGCGCACCATTGGTCTCATCTTTGAATTTTCCTAAGACTTTCTTGTTTATTCCATTGTCGTAGTTAGGATGCTGTTGCGGATAGTCAGAAAAATCAAAATCATCTTTATAAACAAAAGTGCGTAGGTCTTTATACATATCATTGGTTATAATCCAATAGATGAATGCGTCGGTGTCCATGTATGCGATTCCAATGTTCTCTCTTCCATAATGTTTCACCATTTTATTATAATGAAAATCGTACATATGAGTTTTTGATATGTCTAAAATGGACATTCCGACATAAACAGGACGATCCATCTTAATTGAAATTTTGTTCATAGAAACGGCAACAAGGTTTTCATTAATAATTATTGAAGATGCAAAGTTTGGTTTTTGGACCAACTTTTGTAATTTTGTTGCATCATTAACCAATCTTAAATCTTTGTGATTCCTCTTGTTTTCTAATGTTTTGCCGAATATAGCATTATTCATCAATTTAAAGAAATCCTTTTCAAAATTGGACGTTGCTGCAGTTCTTCTTCTAGTGTTGTTATCTATATAGGATTTCAACCAACAGGATTGAGAAAATTGTAGCACCCTATTAATTTTGGTAATTTTCAATCCCATCTCTAACGCTTGTTGTACTGTCCAATAATGTGCTACATACCTCGTCTTGTTGGTGAGTGTCATCATTAATTTCGGCCATCTACCAGTCGGAGATATTTCTGTTTTTGCTAATAGCGGCAAATCGTAATGGTAGTCGTGAAGATGTTCGGGGTACTCAAAATCAACGTCAAAGATGTAACCAGTATATTTACAATTTTCTTCTAAACACTAGAAT
>CM061534.1:208464007-208529129 GCA_030545055.2 Neoaliturus tenellus | reverse complement strand
GTGAGTTATGATGCATAATACATCACGGAATTTGTAAAAGTGAGTTGTAAATAGTAAATGTTCAGCGGGCACTCTGTGTGACACTTGATATTGCATGACAAAGAAAAGCTTTACAAGGTAGTTTAGGCAAGATCGTTTGCTGAACAATGTACGAGCCGTACCGATAACAGCTCGTGCAAGCTCAACAACAGCAGATACGCTTTCTCGTGTGTGGGGCGGGTTTATACACCACTTATAGACGCTTGCTGTACAGCTTAAGGTAGATTCATTTACAATATGCAAACAAACTTTAAAAAAATCCTTTTGTCCTTAGAATACACATTTTTTTCATTTTAATTCAGTATGGTGCCATATTTTCAATAATCCTGAATTATTGTAGATAACAAAAGTCAAGTGTATCAACTTTTTAACGTTGACATACGTTAGTAGAAGTGGTACCCCTCTGGGACAAATTTTACATTAATGTTTCCACACAAAAAATGTTAATGTTGCTAACATACAGAGTAAAAAACTTAAATAATATAATGTATGATTCTTAACACAACCATTCTTATTAGTTTATATACCTAAACATTTCTTAAGCCATTTATACAGTATATCTTTATAAGCTTTGATAATATATAATCATAAATCCATGAAGAACAGTACGAGTTGACTATACTACTAAGTGGCGTATAACCTTAGGTTGTTAGTCCAGGAGGGAGTTTCCTGGGCGTTTCTACTCTGTGAGTTGGTAACACTGACTCTTTTTGCAAAAGGCTTTTTGGCGGGAAACAATCAGCTGAGTTTCAATAACTTTTTGTTCCTGAGGGTAACCGCTTCTACTTCTGTTTGTCGGTAGGAGAGTACCTACGTACCCTCTAAAATTGCAGTAGGAAGGTTGCATACCTATTGCAAGAAAGACCACGTGGTTCTAAATTCGCTTCAACAAATAAGTATTTTCATTGATTCATACCCGGGTAGTAGACGAGCCGTTTCCTCCGGCAGTACTCCGTGGTGGGGATGCACACCTCGCATATGAAGGTGGTGGGCACGCCGAGGTCGAGGTCGCGGAACACGGCGGAGGCGAGGATGTCGTAGTGGCCTCCCCTGGAGCTAGTCTCCACGTCACACCTTGCAGCGGCTTGCTATAGGACAACAAACGTTGACATGATTGTCTGCCGCACTATGCAAAGCCCCTCCCTCATTAAAGTTTTAAATCGGATAAAAATAATTTATATTAGGTTTTAATCAGACTCCATAAGTTCAAGGGGAGTTTGCAACAGTGCCTGATCAGGCAAGATTAAATTACTTTCATTCTATGTGATGCTACATTTATATTATTTTTGGCTTTATAATATGTCTTCATTGAACCCTGTCCAGTAAATTGGGTTAGATCCAGATATTGAAATTTGATATGAGTTGCTGAAGAACATCTACAATCTCTACATAGTCCACCAGTAAACGGGTTGTCAGTCACTTCGGAATTTCCTGTGCGGCATGGACTCAAGCCGCCGTGTTTCTAAGCCACGATTAGTTTCAACGTATGGAAGTTTATACCAGTGTAGGCCACATTACCTGACTCTGGGCGTGTAGGGGTCCCTGTACAGCGCTATCCGCGGCTCTGGGTACAGCCCCCATGCTCTGCACGTCACGTCACGTGCTCCGGGTCTGGCTTTGCTTGGACCATCTCCATGTACTATTTCTGTGCCACATTACCTGACTCTGGGCGTGTAGGGGTCCTGTACAGCGCTATCCGCGGCTCTGGGTACAGCCCCCACGCTCTGCACGTCACGTTCACGCGCTCCGGGTCTGGCTTTGCTTGGACCATCTCCATGTACTATTTCTGTGCCACATTACCTGACTCTGGGCGTGTAGGGGTCCCTGTACAGCGCTATCCGCGGCTCTGGGTACAGCCCCCACGCTCTGCACGTCACGTTCACGTGCTCCGGGTCTGGCTTTGCTTGGACCATCTCCATGTACTATTTCTGTGCCACATTACCTGACTCTGGCGTGTAGGGGTCCCTGTACAGCGCTATCCGCGGCTCTGGGTACAGCCCCCACGCTCTGCACGTCACGTTCACGCGCTCCGGGTCTGGCTTTGCTTGGACCATCTCCATGTACTATTTCTGTGCCACATTACCTGACTCTGGGCGTGTAGGGGTCCCTGTACAGCGCTATCCGCGGCTCTGGGTACAGCCCCCACGCTCTGCACGTCACGTTCACGCGCTCCGGGTCTGGCTTTGCTTGGACCATCTCCATGTACTATTTCTGTGTCACATTACCTGACTCTGGGCGTGTAGGGGTCCCTGTACAGCGCTATCCGCGGCTCTGGATACAGCCCCCATGCTCTGCACGTCACGTTCACGCGCTCCGGGTCTGGCTTTGCTTGACCATCTCCATGTACTATTTCTGTGTCACATTACCTGACTCTGGGCGTGTAGGGGTCCCCTGTACAGCGCTATCCGCGGCTCGGGGTACAGCCCCCATGCTCTGCACGTCACGTTCACGCGCTCCGGGTCTGGCTTTGCTTGGACCATCTCCATGTACTACAGCTGTGCCACATTACCTGACTCTGGGCGTGTAGGGGTCCCTGTACAGCGCTATCCGCGGCTCTGGGTACAGCCCCCACGCTCTGCACGTCACGTTCACGCGCTCCGGGTCTGGCTTTGCTTGGACCATCTCCATGTACTATTTCTGTGTCACATTACCTGACTCTGGGCGTGTAGGGGTCCCCTGTACAGCGCTATCCGCGGCTCTGGGTACAGCCCCCACGCTCTGCACGTCACGTTCACCCGCTCCGGTCTGGCTTTGCTTGGACCATCTCCATGTACTATTTCTGTGCCACATTACCTGACTCTGGGCGTGTAGGGGTCCCTGTACAGCGCTATCCGCGGCTCTGGGTACAGCCCCCACGCTCTGCACGTCACGTTCACCCGCTCCGGGTCTGGCTTTGCTTGGACCATCTCCATGTACTATTTCTGTGCCACATTACCTGACTCTGGGCGTGTAGTGGTCCCTGTACAGCGCTATCCGCGGCTCTGGGTACAGCCCCCACGCTCTGCACGTCACGTTCACGCGCTCCGGGTCTGGCTTTGCTTGGACCATCTCCATGTACTATTTCTGTGCCACATTACCTGACTCTGGGTGTGTAGGGGTCCCTGTACAGCGCTATCCGCGGCTCTGGGTACAGCCCCCACGCTCTGCACGTCACGTTCACGCGCTCCGGGTCTGGCTTTGCTTGGACCATCTCCATGTACTATTTCTGTGCCACATTACCTGACTCTGGGCGTGTAGGGGTCCCTGTACAGCGCTATTCGCGGCTCTGGGTACAGCCCCACGCTCTGCACGTCACGTTCACGCGCTCCGGGTCTGGCTTTGCTTGGACCATCTCCATGTACTATTTCTGTGTCACATTACCTGACTCTGGGCGTGTAGGGGTCCCTGTACAGCGCTATCCGCGGCTCTGGGTACAGCCCCCACGCTCTGCACGTCACGTTCACGCGCTCCGGGTCTGGCTTTGCTTGGACCATCTCCATGTACTACAGCTGTGTCACATTACCTGACTCTGGGCGTGTAGGGGTCCCTGTACAGCGCTATCCGCGGCTCTGGGTACAGCCCCCACGCTCTGCACGTCACGTTCACGCGCTCCGGGTCTGGCTTTGCTTGGACCATCTCCATGTACTATTGCTGTGCCACATTACCTGACTCTGGGCGTGTAGGGGTCCCTGTACAGCGCTATCCGCGGCTCTGGGTACAGCCCCCACGCTCTGCACGTCACGTTCACCCGCTCCGGGTCTGGCTTTGCTTGGACCATCTCCATGTACTATTGCTGTGCCACATTACCTGACTCTGGGCGTGTAGGGGTCCCTGTACAGCGCTATCCGCGGCTCGGGGTACAGCCCCCATGCTCTGCACGTCACGTTCACGCGCTCTGGGTCCTGGCTTTGCTTGGACCATCTCCATGTACTATTTCTGTGTCACATTACCTGACTCTGGGCGTGTAGGGGTCCCTGTACAGCGCTATCCGCGGCTCTGGGTACAGCCCCCACGCTCTGCAGGTCACGTTCACGCGCTCCGGGTCTGGCTTTGCTTGGACCATCTCCATGTACTATTTCTGTGCCACATTACCTGACTCTGGGCGTGTAGGGGTCCCTGTACAGCGCTATCCGCGGCTCTGGGTACAGCCCCCACGCTCTGCACGTCACGTTCACGCGCTCCGGGTCTGGCTTTGCTTGGACCATCTCCATGTGCTTCTCTGGAGCTGTACACACAACATACATGTTAATCTTCTAAATTAAAAGAAAAAATCCTAAAATTTGCCAAAATAAGTAGAAAAGTAAGTTAGAAAAGAAAAAGCATTAAAAAATGATATATTGATTTTTTACAAAACTACCTTACTCGATAGTAGTCTAGAATGAAAACGATATTGAAAACTATACATTATACAGATAAATACATAATTTACAGACTATTTTATTGAATCAATGAAAGTATGAATTATTTCACTAATTTGGATAAAAGTGGACCTATTTATGTTTATATGAGAACTAGCTTACCCGGCATGCTTCACAATACCAAATAAAGAAATTTTTTGCTCTTCAGGTGAGATTGTTCACTACGCTCTCTCCCCGTCAGGTTTAGCTACGCTCGCTCGCCTTAAGTCTATAATATCGTATAGTTTTCTTATGGTTTTATTACCAATCTTTCCTCAAGAATTTAAATGAGAACAGCTGCTTGTAAAATTAATGATCCTTTAAGTAATAATATGTTAGAATACAAGAATGTTGCTTCCATAAGAATAACATGGTAACTTTGAGGACGTCTAGGGCTTATAATATGTCTTTGTGGATATTAATATGAAAATAGTCAGACTTTCCTAAATAATGAGTATACCAAATTTCAGTACTCTGTAGCTAGTCGGGAGAGTTATGGAAATAGGGATGAATGAATGAGTCAATGAGTGAGGGCTTAGCGTTGTTAAATGTATTTCTATTTCAAATCTGTTTATACGAACTGTTTATACCTAAAACGCGTTTTCATACATACTATACGAAACGTTCAAACAAAATTAATTTATTTAATGAATTCATGTAATGTTAAAAGGATATAATGATGAGTTATTTATAGGACTAATGTTTTTTTAATGTACTCCAATCGATAATAAGCATCAAATTAACAACCTATACAATTATTAGCATTTATTTTAAAAGAAACACAATAGTGAGAGTGAGAAATAATCCCATTGTATGGCAAGCCTTTGATAATTTTGCTTTAGTGTGTAGTCCTATACACCTGTTTTGTTGATCAACCACTTTGCTAACCTACCCAATTGAAATTTACCAACAGAGAGCTGTAGAAGTGTAGTAAATGAGTAAAAATTTGTCAGGCAAACCATTATCACTAAGCAAACAGCTAGGTACTTCAGTGCATTTACCATAAACGATCATCTTCTCGATCATAAAGTCCTCATCCTCGAAGGTGGAAACGGCACAGCGGTACTCCCCACTCAGCTCGGTGGTGGGGTTGAGAATGCTAAGGGCACGGAACATGGTGGCGTTGTTGTCCGAGGCCCTGTAGTCTAGGTCGAGGCGTCCCCTCAGGATACCGAGGTCCTGTGGTCGCTGGCTACAACAGACAGAACCTAATGTATTGTTGGGGTACTCCCCACTCAGCTCAGTGGTGGGGTTGAGGATGCTGAGGGCACGGACATGGTGGCGTTGTTGTCCGAGGACCTGTAGTCTAGGTCGAAGCGTCACTCAGGATACCAAGGTCCTGTGGTTGCTGGCTACAACAGGACAGAACCTAATGTATTGCTAGGACACTCCCCACTCAGCTCGGTGGTAGGGTTGAGGATGCTCAGGGCACGGAACATGGTGGCGTTGTTGTCCGAGGCCCTGTAGTCTAGGTCGAGGCGTCCCATCAGGATACCAAGGTCCTGTGGCCGCTGGCTACAACAGGACAGAACCTAATGTATTGCTGGGGTACTCCCCACTCATCTCGGTGGTGGGGTTGAGGATGCTGAGGGCACGGAACATGGTGGCGTTGTTGTCCGAGGCCTTGTAGTCTAGGTCGAGGCGTCCCCTCAGGATTCCAAGGTCCTGTGGCCGCTGGCTACAGCAGGACAGAACCTAATGTATATATGGGGTACTCCCCACTCATCTCGGTGTTGGGGTTGAGGATGCTGAGGGCACTGAACATGGTGGCGTTGTTGTCCGAGGACTTGTAGTCTAGGTCGAGGCGTCCCCTCAGGATACCAAGGTCCTGTGGTCGCCGGCTACAACAGACAGAACCTAATGTATAGCTAGGACACTCTCCACTCAGCTCGGTGGTGGGGTTGAGTATGCTGAGGGCACGGAACATGGTGCCGTTGTTATCCGAGGCCCTGTAGTCTAGGTCAAGGCGTCCACTCAGGATACCAAGGTCCTGTGGTCGCTGGCTACAACAGACAGAACCTAATGTATTGCTGGGACACTCTCCACTCAGCTCGGTGGTGGGGTTGAGGATGCTGAGGGCACGGAACATGGTGCCGTTGTTGTCCGAGGCCTTGTAGTCTAGGTCAAGGCGTCCACTCAGGATACCAAGGTCCTGTGGTCACTGGCTACAACAGACAGAACCTAATGTATATAGCTAGAACACTCTCCACTCAGCTCGGTGGTGGGGTTGAGTATGCGAAGGCACGGAACATGGTGGCGTTGTTGTCCGAGCCTAGTAGTCTAGGTTGAAGCGTCCCCTCAGGATACCGAGGTCCTGTGGCCGCTGGCTACAACAGACAGAACCTAATGTATAGCTAGGACACTCTCCACTCAGCTCGGTGGTAGGGTTGAGTATGCTGAGGGCACGGAACATGGTGCCGTTGTTGTCCGGGGCCTTGTAGTCTAGGTCAAGGCGTCCCCTCAGGATTCCAAGGTCCTGTGGCCGCTGGCTACAGCAGGACAGAACCTAATGTATATATGGGGTACTCCCCACTCATCTCGGTGTTGGGGTTGAGGATGCTGAGGGCACTGAACATGGTGGCGTTGTTGTCCGAGGCCTTGTAGTCTAGGTCAAGGCGTCCCCTCAGGATTCCAAGGTCCTGTGGCCGCTTTCTACAGCAGGACAGAACCTAATGTATATATGGGGTACTCCCCACTCATCTCGGTGTTGGGGTTGAGGATGCTGAGGGCACTGAACATGGTGGCGTTGTTGTCCGAGGACTTGTAGTCTAGGTCGAGGCGTCCCCTCAGGATACCAAGGTCCTGTGGTCGCTGGCTACAACAGACAGAACCTAATGTATAGCTAGGACACTCTCCACTCAGCTCGGTGGTGGGGTTGAGTATGCTGAGGGCACGGAACATGGTGCCGTTGTTATCCGAGGCCTAGTAGTCTAGGTCAAGGCGTCCACTCAGGATACCAAGGTCCTGTGGTCGCTGGCTACAACAGACAGAACCTAATGTATTGCTGGGACACTCTCCACTCAGCTCGGTGGTGGGGTTGAGGATGCTGAGGGCACGGAACATGGTGCCGTTGTTATCCGAGGCCTTGTAGTCTAGGTCAAGGCGTCCACTCAGGATACCAAGGTCCTGTGGTCGCTGGCTACAACAGACAGAACCTAATGTATTGCTGGGACACTCTCCACTCAGCTCGGTGGTGGGGTTGAGGATGCTGAGGGCACGGAACATGGTGCCGTTGTTGTCCGAGGCCTTGTAGTCTAGGTCAAGGCGTCCACTCAGGATACCAAGGTCCTGTGGTCACTGGCTACAACAGACAGAACCTAATGTATATAGCTAGAACACTCTCCACTCAGCTCGGTGGTGGGGTTGAGTATGCGAGGGCACGGAACATGGTGGCGTTGTTGTCCGAGGCCTAGTAGTCTAGGTTGAAGCGTCCCCTCAGGATACCGAGGTCCTGTGGCCGCTGGCTACAACAGACAGAACCTAATGTATAGCTAGGACACTCCCCACTCAGCTCGGTGGTAGGGTTGAGGATGCTCAGGGCACGGAACATGGTGGCGTTGTTGTCCGAGGCCCTGTAGTCTAGGTCGAGGCGTCCCCTCAGGATACCAAGGTCCTGTGGCCGCTGGCTACAACAGGACAGAACCTAATGTATTGCTGGGGTACTCCCCACTCATCTCGGTGGTGGGGTTGAGGATGCTGAGGGCACGGAACATGGTGCCGTTGTTGTCCGAGGCCTTGTAGTCTAGGTCAAGGCGTCCCCTCAGGATTCCAAGGGCCTGTGGCCGCTGGCTACAGCAGGACAGAACCTAATGTAATATATGGGGTACTCCCCACTCATCTCGGTGTTGGGGTTGAGGATGCTGAGGGGCACTGAACATGGTGGCGTTGTTGTCCGAGGACTTGTAGTCTAGGTCGAGGCGTCCCCTCAGGATACCAAGGTCCTGTGGTCGCTGGCTACAACAGACAGAACCTAATGTATAGCTAGGACACTCTCCACTCAGCTCGGTGGTGGGGTTGAGTATGCTGAGGGCACGGAACATGGTGCCGTTGTTATCCGAGGCCCTGTAGTCTAGGTCAAGGCGTCCACTCAGGATACCAAGGTCCTGTGGTCACTGGCTACAACAGACAGAACCTAATGTATATAGCTAGAACACTCTCCACTCAGCTCGGTGGTGGGGTTGAGTATGCGAGGGCACGGAACATGGGTGGCGTTGTTGTCCGAGGCCTAGTAGTCTAGGTTGAAGCGTCCCCTCAGGATACCGAGGTCCTGTGGCCGCTGGCTACAACAGACAGAACCTAATGTATAGCTAGGACACTCTCCACTCAGCTCGGTGGTGGGGTTGAGTATGCTGAGGGCACGGAACATGGTGCCGTTGTTATCCGAGGCCCTGTAGTCTACTATTTATTAATCAACTATTATCAACTATTTATTAATAAGTTGATAGAGTTTTATTTCATCGCAAAACTTACTTAAGATTTTTACCACTGTGATGTTTATTTATTTTTCTGCCTCTCACATTTTTGCCTGTGGCTGCATATATAATACATAATTAATGTATCCATTAGCGTTGTTAAATGTATTTCTATTTCAAATCTGTTTATACGAACTGTTTATACCTAAAACGCGTTTTCATACATACTATACAAAACGTTCAAACAAAATTAATTTATTTAATGAATTTACTCTCCACTCAGCTCGGTGGTGGGGTTGAGGATGCTAAGGGCACAGAACATGGTGGCGTTGTTGTCCGAGGCCTTGTAGTCTAGGTCAAGGCGTCCACTCAGGATACCAAGGTCCTGTGGCCGCTGGCTACAACAGACAGAACCTAATGTATAGCTAGGACACTCTCCACTCAGCTCGGTGGTAGGGTTGAGTATGCTGAGGGCACAGAACATGGTGCCGTTGTTGTCCGAGGCCCTGTAGTCTAGTTCAAGACGTTCACTCAGGATACCAAGGTCCTGTGGTCGCTGGCTACAACAGACAGAACCTAATGTATAACTAGGACACTCTCCACTCAGCTCGGTGGTGGGGTTGAGTATGCTGAGGGCACGGAACATGGTGCCGTTGTTATCCGAGGCCTTGTAGTCTTGTAATCAGTTATACTACGTTATGGCCAAATAGTAGTACAAATTTTGTTTTTTTTTAGATTAAACTCTTTTTACCCACAATGGCTTCAGGACCTTTCAATAAACATAAATTTCCAAATAATGTGGTTTATTACTAGTTCTCCCAAATACAAGATCAATACATAGGTCTTCACCTATATTTATTACAAATATATAAATTGGTTTGATCTTACTTGATTAACGTAACTGTGTGACTTGACGCCTGAAGACTCTAACTCGAACACATGAACCGTCTGTGAAATAATAGTCATCCTTAATACAATACATAATTACAATTGAAAATCTATTAACAAAATTAAATTGAAAGTTTGCTTTGAAAAATGTGAAATGCATGTGGACAACTACAATCATGAAATCCTTTACGAAAAAATTACCATTATAAATTTAATACTCTCATTCATCTATGACAGTGAACAAATTAGTATTTACTGGATCACTTTAAAGGTTTGTATAAACAATTGTATTAATATTCATCGTTTGAATTACATTAAATTAGAAAATAAAATACTTACAATTACTACGGTAATGTTCATTCGGAGGCGTCACAGTCAGTTATCAGGTTGTGAGTTTAACTTACAGTTTAAATTCAGAGCAGTCTACCAACACAACAACTGAAAATTCTCTTAACATACGATCATAAAAAAACTTAATACTACATATAATTACAATAAAGATAAATATTTTAACAAAATCAGTATAAATTTCCCCCGCTAAATAAAATATTTATCTAACATAAATACTTAAATTGAATTTACAGTTTAACTTTTCTCGCAGAAATTGTAATTGACACATATTGATTGTTTATTTTTCTTTGAAACAAAATATATGAACGATATTGATTTTACAGCCCAGAGTAGGCCGAGAAGAATTTTTCAAGAGGGACAGAGAGAGAAGGAGAGTGAGGTATACGGCCAGTTTATCTTATCTCGGGACAGGAAATTCCAATGGTTTTGTTCGCCCTAAACGGGTTTTCCAAAAATATTCCAGTATTGTGCTCGGTGCTCGTATATTTTTCAATTCAATCCTCAGTCGAGTTCAAGACTAGTTGCAATGCGTGTCGTGTGTCCGTGTGTCCGTGTGTCGTGTGTCCGTGTGTCAGTGTGTCGTGTGTCAGTGTGTCAGTTCAAGTGCAGTTTAGCTAAACAAGTGAAGTGAAGTGTCAAGTGCAGTGTGGAAAAACGTATCCTTAAAACTATAGCATACAATCAACTTACATACTCATTCACGCCAACTTTCGCTTAACCCACATATTCACAGATTCATTCCCAATCTCACACTTCATTCGTTAATATTTTTGGAAAATATCTTTTATATAAAATATCTAATACGGACCCTTTAAATATAAAAAATTTTTTAAATTCCGCCCCTTTTAAATTGATTTTTGTTCTCTTGAAAATTCTTCTAGAAATTAAAAATACTTCTCTTCTAACAAATTAATAACTCAATTGAATGCCTACATAAATTCAAATAATAAAAAAATTGATTTTTCCTCTTTACAATAGTCAAGTTAAGCGTATATCTGACCGTGGAATGCTAACTTGATTTAAATACACAACCTTTTACTAAACATTTCTAGGATTGGCTAGTTTTAAGTCCACAATGTGTACCTTTCTCACATCACTCAAGTCTGACACTCTTTGCGCTAAAATAGTAACGTCCGTAATAAAGTACAAAATCCGAAATGGGCCGTCATACTTGATTGCTAATTTCTTCGAAAAATTCTTGAATTTATTACTTAAAAAGTGTGTCTTGATGTACACTAGATCGTTGGTCTTGTAAGGTGGATTACTTCCATAGTTATTATATTTCTTGCGTTTCCTATTTTGCTGTATATTCTTCCTCGCATTGTTGATGGCATTTTTCAAGTTCGTTTTCTTATCTTCAGCACTTAGATTCTCACATACGAAGTCTTGAACGTTCCATAAGTTGCATAAAGCATTATTAGGAGAATGATTAAACATAAGTTTAAAAGCAGAACTTTTGGTGCTTGAGTTCAAAGCAGTATTTAAACTTAGTTGGATTAAATTCAGATCCTCGTCCAATCGGCCTGTTGATCATGATAAAAACAACGTAATAAAGTTGAAACGTCTCTCAAAAATCTCTCGGCTCTGTTTCCATTCGCACGATAAGCTGCAATACGTCTGTGTGAAATATAGTTTTTGAACAAAAAACTTTTAAATACTTTCGAGGTGAAATAACTGGCGTTATCAGAGACTATTATGCGTGGAACGGAAAAATTGGCAAAAATGTTTTGTAGTTTGTCGATGACCAATTTTGAGTTGCAGTCTCGCAGTCCGTAGGTCCAAACAAATCTCGTGAATCCGTCAACAGCAATCAATAAAAATTTATTGCCACCTTTAGACCTTGGAAGTGGTCCTAGGATATCTATAAAGATAGTATGCATCGCCTGTTCAATTGGTATAGAAATTAATTTTCCCTCATATTTCAATTGAGAGGTTTTACTCATCGCACATATTTTGCATTCTTTGACTTTCCGTTTTACTTCTTGGTCTAAGCTAGGGTTGTAGAAATATTCGTTTATTCTACCCTGTGTTCTGTATACGCCAAAATGACCACCCAACATTGTATTGTGGAAAAAGGCAAACACTAGATTGAATAACTTCTTCGGTAAATAAATTCTAGTTTTTCCCCTTTGTCTCCGATACATTAAAACATTATTCTTCATGAAAAAGCATTCTTGATTTGTTTTCTTCGCAATGCTGTCAATTATTTCGACACATTCCTCGTCTTCCTGTTGATGACGTTGTAAATCAACAAAGGCTAACGGCAATTCTGATATCATGTTAGCTAATCTAAGGTTTTCCTTTTCATTTCTAGTATTATTTACAATATTTACAACTTCCTTATTTTGCATGTTACGCATGGAATTAATATTATCTTGCACGTCATTCGAATTTTCTTTAACTTCAGAATCAGACTTCACATTTTCATTTTCTTCGTACATTCTTGATAGAGCGTCGGCTATGACATTTTCAGTACCAGGTTTATGTTCCACTATGTAGTCTAAATCCAAAGTCGTTCAATCCATCTGGATAATCGTCCCAATTTCCGTTTTGAATTAAGGACAAAACTCAACGCCTGATTGTCAGTAACCAATTTAAATTGCCGAATTTCTAAGAACTCACGCACTTTTCCATGCACAGTATCACGGCATACGCTTCTTTCTCATACGTGCTGAATTTAAGTTCAGAAGGAGTAAACTGTTTTGAATAATAAGCGATGGGTAATAAATGCCCTTCGTCATTTGATTGTAAAAGGACTCCTCCTGCCGAATTCTGGGAAGCATCTGTTTGAAGAGTAAATTGTTTGTCGAAGTCCGCAATTTGTAGAATAGGGGGTTGGAAATTTTATCTTTTAAAGTTTGAAAAGCTTGTTTACATTCTGCAGTCCAATTAAATTTAACGAATTTCTTCTTCAGGGAATTTAGAGGGCGACATATTTCTGCATAATTAGGAATATACCTCAGCCAGTATGAGCACATGCCAGTGAACTGTTTTACTTGTTTCACAGTTTTAGGCGTCGGAAAATTTTCTTATGCTAGCAGTTCGTTCAGGGTCGATTGTGATAGTATTGTTCTTAATTAGGTTACCTAAAAAACTTATTTCCTGGCAGAAAAATTTGGCTTTGTCTATATTTACCGTGAGTTTATGCATAGATAACCGACTGATTACTTCTTTCAAATGTTCAAGATGAGATTTTTTATCTGCACTATAAATCACTATGTCGTCACAAAAATTTATGACATACTTAAATTTAATGTCATTAAATACTTTATCCATGTAGCTTGAAAGAACTGAGCTTCCCACCTGTAAACCAAATGCTACCCTTTTCATCCTATATTTCCCAAAGATAGTGCTAAATGAAGTTAGGTCACGTGAATTTTCTGTTAATGGGCACTGAAGGAACGCCTTGTTGAGATCTATTACAGAAAAGTAGTTTCCACCCCTTAGGTGTTGATGAAGGTTTTGGAGGTCGCCAATTGGGTAATTCATTTTACCAGTTTTTATTAAGTTCTGTGTAATTAATTACAAGTCGGTCTTTGTTGGTTAAAAATGCGGGGCTACTATAGGCACTGGTTGAAACTTCTATGATATCTTCAGCAAGCCACTGATCGATAATCTTCTTCATTTTAACTACTGCCGGTGGACTTAAGAAATAAGGGCGAATACATACAGGTTTATCATCAGTTACTTTTAGTTCCACTTGAAGATCAAGTGCTTCACCAATCCGATCTGTGAAAACATTTGGGTGATTTTTAATCAACTGTTCGACTTCTTTTTTCATATCTGGACATCCAATGTGCATATTATTTAACGATGAATTCTCTTGAAGTTGAATTGGAATCTCAAAACTGGGTTGAAAATTGAAGAAACATATTTTCCTTTGCAGATTTATGTTCAGGCCTCTTCTGCGAATAAATGGGGTTCCTAGAATCATGCTGTAATGATCTTGTTTGATGACCAAAAATTTTTCACACCACGTGAATTTACCAATTTTGATTTTGAACTCACATTCAGTATTTATATCAATTTCACTATCGTTGGCAGCTAAAATCGTACCTGACCATGGGTTAGTTCCCTTTATCAATTTGAGGTTAGACAGCTTATCGAAAAGGTCCTGACTGATAAAATTTTTGCTTGCACCAGTATCACCAGTAGGGAATTTATGGTTAACTTTTTGTCCAATATTACTTTTAAGCATGGTAGAGTTTCCCAGGTTTTCGCTCTTATTTTAGTATGGTTTGGCTTTTTAAATTTATTCCATTCTTTTATTATTTTCCTTAGTTCTCCTTTAAACTGTTTAGTGCATGTGTTTGGTAGTGATGTAGGCCTAATTTGTTGTTGAAGGTCGTGGTCAGCTTTATTGGGTTTAGTCATCTCGGGAGAATATGATTTAGTTAAAACCGTCATACCTCCCGAATTTACAAGTTTTTTGGTCTCCGGAAACAGTTTTTGGCAATATGTCCAGTCCTTTGACAATTATAGCAAGTCTTCTCTTGATGGTTGGATTTAGGCTGCTGTGCTAGGTTTGAGTACCTCCTTGGATCATAATTCCGACTATTGTACCCTGTCCTATCCCCAGTGGTTTCAGACCTATGCGGCATGTTTTCCCTAATGTAGTCGTTATACTGAACATTATGAACTTCAATAGATAGCTGATGTAAATCTTTAAAGCATTGAGGGTTTTGTTGGAAAACTAGCTTACTTCGCACTGCTGGGTGGATTCCATTTTTAATGATTGAAACCAATTCCACTTCGGTTAAATTACTTCTAAGGACTTGATGAAATGTCTTGACTTCATTGATGTAGATTGATAGCGGTTCCATATGTCTTTGTGGTCGAAAAATCAAATCTTGCTTCAATCTTTCTCGAAGGCTGATTGGTATGAATGTGTTTATAACATCTTGATGCAACGTTTCCAAGGACTGATTTGCTTGCCTGTGCTCCAATATTTTAGTAACCAAGGGGGGAGTAGCATAACTAGGCAGTAACTGATAGATTTGACCTGAAGTTAGGTTAGTTTGGTTTTGGATTTCCACTAGATTTCTCAAGAATTGCAATAGCGGGTTAACCTCTAGACCATTACAAATGGGAAATTTCTTTAGATATGATTCAATAGGATTTGTTAACTTATTAAATACTATGGGAGCTTCTTCTTTACCAGTTGGCATAGTTAAGGTTAGGCTAGGTTGGTTTAGTTCAGGGACATTCAATCTAGGCTCTATAGGTTTGTTGCATGGTTAGGCCTACTTTTATTTCTTCCTTTAATTCCTCTTTTCTAGCAGGAGTAGATGTTTTGTTTGGTGTTTGTTGTGCATGCGACCCGATTATTAGATTTAGTTCCTCATCTTCGATTAAAGATTGATTTAATTTTTCTTCATAGGAGCTTAGTTCTGAATCACTGATCTTATCCTTCAAGTCTTGAAACTTAGTAGAGTGGGTTTCTAGTTCACTTGTCAATTTGGCTAGGATACCCTTATATATTTCGTCCAGCTTACACTGACTAAGATGAGATAACCTTAAATTAACATGACTTATCTTAGCATTTAGTTTAGCTATTTGTGCTGTAGTAGCTTTTTCCTCTTCAGCTGCATTTTCTATCAAAAGTGAGATGTTTTCTATTTTGGTTTGTATTTTATCAAATTGGTCTTTTAGAGAATACTTGCCCTGGAGATGTGTTATATCAACACGGACATCGAGTTTAGCCCTAAGTAGTTTTCTTAACGAATCAACGTTTTCATCTGTTGTTTTATGACCTCTTATTAACAACTCATAAACAAGTTCTTCTTTAGTTAGGTAGTTTAAGTTGTAGTTAGGCATACTGGATAGGCTTTATGTAATAAAGGTCCTTAAATACTGAAATTTCTATTTTGTATTTTTTTCCCTTTAGTTCTATTTATCAGAACCTGCCATATTTATAGGGATAGAGTTCAAACAGCAGAGTTGCGCAAATATTTATACTACGTTATGGCCAAATAGTAGTACAAATTTTGTTTTTTTTTTTTAGATTAAACTCTTTTTACCCACAATGGCTTCAGGACCTTTCAATAAACATAAATTTCCAAATAATGTGGTTTATTACTAGTTCTCCCAAATACAAGATCAATACATAGGTCTTCACCTATATTTATTACAAATATATAAATTGGTTTGATCTTACTTGATTAACGTAACTGTGTGACTTGACGCCTGAAGACTCTAACTCGAACACATGAACCGTCTGTGAAATAATAGTCATCCTTAATACAATACATAATTACAATTGAAAATCTATTAACAAAATAAAATTGAAAGTTTGCTTTGAAAAATGTGAAATGCATGTGGACAACTACAATCATGAAATCCTTTACGAAAAAATTACCATTATAAATTTAATACTCTCATTCATCTATGACAGTGAACAAATTAGTATTTACTGGATCACTTTAAAGGTTTGTATAAACAATTGTATTAATATTCATCGTTTGAATTACATTAAATTAGAAAATAAAATACTTACAATTACTACGGTTAATGTTCATTCGGAGGCGTCACAGTCAGTTATCAGGTTGTGAGTTTTAACTTACAGTTTAAATTCAGAGCAGTCTACCAACACAACAACTGAAAATTCTCTTAACATACGATCATAAAAAAACTTAATACTACATATAATTACAATAAAGATAAATATTTTAACAAAATCAGTATAAGGTCAAGGCGTCCACTCAGGATACCAAGGTCCTGTGGCCGCTGGCTACAACGACAGAACCTAATGTATAGCTAGGACACTCTCCACTCAGCTCGGTGGTAGGGTTGAGTATGCTGAGGGCACAGAACATGGTGCCGTTGTTGTCCGAGGCCCTGTAGTCTAGTTCAAGACGTTCACTCAGGATACCAAGGTCCTGTGGTCGCTGGCTACAACAGACAGAACCTAATGTATAACTAGGACACTCTCCACTCAGCTCGGTGGTGGGGTTGAGTATGCTGAGGGCACGGAACATGGTGCCGTTGTTTATCCGAGGCCCTGTAGTCTAGGTCAAGGCGTCCACTCAGGATACCAAGGTCCTGTGGTCGCTGGCTACAACAGACCGAACCTAATGTATAGCTAGGACACTCTCCACTCAGCTCGGTGGTAGGGTTGAGTATGCTGAGGGCACGGAACATGGTGCCGTTGTTATCCGAGGCCCTGTACTCTAGGTCAAGGCGTTCCCTTAGGATACCAAGGTCCTGTTGCCGCTGGCTACAACAGACAGAACCTAATGTATAGCTAGGACACTCTCCACTCAGCTCGGTGGTGGGGTTGAGTATGCTGAGGGCACGGAACATGGTGCCGTTGTTGTCCGAGGCCTTGTAGTCTAGGTCAAGGCGTCCACTCAGGATACCAAGGTCCTGTGGCCGCTGGCTACAACAGACAGAACCTAATGTATAGCTAGGACACTCTCCACTCAGCTCGGTGGTAGGGTTGAGTATGCTGAGGGCACAGAACATGGTGCCGTTGTTGTCCGAGGCCCTGTAGTCTAGTTCAAGACGTTCACTCAGGATACCAAGGTCCTGTGGTCGCTGGCTACAACAGACAGAACCTAATGTATAACTAGGACACTCTCCACTCAGCTCGGTGGTAGGGTTGAGTATGCTGAGGGCACGGAACATGGTGCCGTTGTTATCCGAGGCCCTGTAGTCTAGGTCAAGGCGTCCACTCAGGATACCGAGGTCCTGTGGTCGCTGGCTACAACAGACAGAACCTAATGTATAGCTAGGACACTCTCCACTCAGCTCGGTGGTGGGGTTGAGTATGCTGAGGGCACGGAACATGGTGCCGTTGTTATCCGAGGCCCTGTAGTCTAGGTCAAGGCGTCCACTCAGGATACCGAGGTCTGTGGTCGCTGGCTACAACAGACAGAACCTAATGTATAGCTAGGACACTCTCCACTCAGCTCGGTGGTGGGGTTGAGGATGCTGAGGGCACGGAACATGGTGCCGTTGTTATCCGAGGCCCTGTAGTCTAGGTCAAGGCGTCCACTCAGGGATACCGAGGTCCTGTGGTCGCTGGCTACAACAGACAGAACCTAATGTATAGCTAGGACACTCTCCACTCAGCTCGGTGGTGGGGTTGAGTATGCTGAGGGCACGGAACATGGTGCCGTTGTTATCCGAGGCCCTGTAGTCTAGGTCAAGGCGTCCACTCAGGATACCGAGGTCCTGTGGTCGCTGGCTACAACAGACAGAACCTAATGTATAGCTAGGACACTCTCCACTCAGCTCGGTGGTGGGGTTGAGTATGCTGAGGGCACGGAACATGGTGCCGTTGTTATCCGAGGCCCTGTAGTCTAGGTCAAGGCGTCCACTCAGGATACCAAGGTCCTGTGGTCGCTGGCTACAACAGACAGAACCTAATGTATAGCTAGGACACTCTCCACTCAGCTCGGTGGTGGGGTTGAGTATGCTGAGGGCACGGAACATGGTGCCGTTGTTATCCGAGGCCTAGGTCTAAGGCGTCCGAGTCTAGGTCAAGGCGTCCACTCAGGATACCAAGGTCCTGTGGTCGCTGGCTACAACAAGTAATTGGTCTTGTAATTGGTTAGGTTTAAATATAAATGTTCTACCTTATGGATAATTGTCAGTAATACGTGATCGTTCCTTATAAAATATCAGTGAATGCTGTTGTTTAATAGTATTCTTACTTTAAATAGCAGTTGAATTTTGTCAAGGTTTGTTTTTTCTTACGAAGCACAAATTTGTTTTACGAAATTGCTAAATTGATACATATACATATAATTAATCAAATATCTCAATACAACTCCATCTAATTTGTTTCCATAGGTGTTTCCAGAAGGCCTACCTGGGTATCCACTGGTAGACGGGCGCCGGGCCGTTGTTGAAGAACCACTTGACGACGAGCCCCGAATCGGCCTGCAGGTCGTGGGGGGTGAGCGTTGTACTGGCAGTCGAGCACCGCCAGGCCGGAGTTGTTGACCACGTTACTGCGGGACCAGCAGCGAGGTGATCTGGAGGGCTCGGATGTCTGCAACACAAAGGTTAAGGTATAGAAAATGATGAAAATACTTTTATTTTCGAGCGATTTTCTTACATATAATTTTTTCAGAACAACTATCGTCAACATACCGTTCATAACAAAATCATCTGGTTTCTAAACAGTTTCAAGCAACAACTTTTTCAGATGAACTTATCAGTACTAGTATTATTATAACTTATTATTATAAGATGATCTTTTAGGTCATGAGGGAGCCCGTTGCACAAATGACGTCCAAAGTAAAAAAATCTCTTTCTCTATTCCCAAATCTCTATTCCAAAGAAACTGAAAGAGTAAAGTACGCTGTGGAACTTCGTCACCGAAAGAAAGCTTCTCGTAAAGTCTGGCTCACGTAATCTCAAACCCCCGGCTCAACCCCATTAAGAATTTTAACATTCTGCAAACAGCACTGAGTTTAGTGTATTCTGGACCCGACCAAGCTATGTATACACATAATTTTGTAAGCAGGTTCGAACTCATGATACAGACGTTAGTTCCAATAGTTATTTCAGTCATGGTCTTGCAACATTTTGGACGTGGTTGCTTAGAGTAGAATTCCGTCCTTGAAACAATCTGTTTCGTTTTATTAATTTTTAAGGCTCCAACATGAAAAGTACCATTTATCTAGAATATTGGTTAAATAAAGCGCCGCTCAATTTAGATCACCAAATTGGTTTATTAATCCATGGCTAGGGGTAAAGAAACTGCCATAACAATGTACCAGAATTAAAATTTATTCCTTTGTTATAACGTACAAAACTCACTAGTCTCATTTGTAATTATTTTAATTTGGATGTTAATGGAAGTACCGTAAGACCTGTTAATTTTTAATTAGAACACAATCCAATATTCCAATCCTAGAGGGTGCTCCGATGTACTGTATTTTTGTACCAGTAACGTAGTAACGTAGTACGTCGGCTGCTTGCCCGACGAGCGTCTGATGCTTATCGCTCAACTTGATGTATAAAAAGCGAGTAAGCTTTTAATAGTACAAAAAATAATATGAACAATAAATGTAAAGAATTTTTTATTTTACAGGCCAAATATTCCATTAAAATCATACATTTTCACATGTTTCACTCATTATACAAATGAATAAATGTACCAATGCATAAATTCCCATTTCAAACCAGAATAAGTTCCTTTCTACCGACAATAAATGAATAGTATCAACAATGCAAAACCATATTTTACACCTGTAGAAAAATGTTTCTCTACAGCTGGTGGATTTAAACACTCGTGTTTGTGAGATATTGGCATACATGGATTCTCAAGAAGGGTAAACTGAAGAAAAACTTTTTTATGGTTACAGCCTATTTATACTCTAAAATTAGCAGTGTTTGTTCAGGCAATTTTTTCCATGGAATGTTTTCTGATTTGTCTGTTAAATATAAAGTCTCGGTCATGCGTAACAATTTATATTGGTCCTGGTTGAGATAAATCCGGTTTCCGCCCGCCATCCCTTCAAAGTTAGCATGTTAAAAACTTAAGGACATTTTCTTAGCTATACTAAATTGAATGAAACTCAGTTAATACGGTTAATTATATTATTTTTAACCTGTGATTCATTAAACAATGTATATAAAGAAGTGTGCAGCACCCTCTAGCCTAGTGAATGAGCGAAGCGAACGAACTCGCCGAGAAGGGTGGGGCTTGAATGAGCTTAGCGAATGAGCTCATCTTGAAAATTAAAAAGGCGAGTGAGTGGAGCCAATGTGTTTTGTCTTGAAAAGCGAAGTGACGTTTCATAAGTTTACCAAGTTTACAATCATATGCGAAACCAATATTTTTTTAATGCTTGGAAACCAAGAATATGAAGTGTGAACACTCAAATGAACTCTCTAAGCCATAATTTTTATATTTAACATCATAAACACGTATTATTATTATAATAGTAAAATATTATCTTGTATTGCATAACAAAGTCACATTACGGTTAGAGTTGCATGAATCTACGTTGTTTTGGAAACCACTGCCGACCCCCAGTGGCATATAAATTAGCTACTTAACTGGCATATCCCCCAAACGTATTGCCCGAGACATATAACCAGTAACATGCTTCTTATCGGGACCAATCTTAGATTTTGAGTATTGGTCGCCTCTTAAGATAATAATAACAATGAATAATTTATGTTCGTTCCAATAAAATTTATCGCTATGCCATTTTTATAATTTCGTGTCTACCAAGGTATTTTTGTATTCAAGGTGTTTAGTTTTATATTTATGTTGCTAAATGCTATAAAACCTAAATATTAAAATATGTCTGTCGATCAATTTGTAGAAGATAATATAAACAATATCGTTGAGAATAATGAATTAAAAATGGAATAATAATTTCTTGTTTAAAAACTTTAGCTTAAAAGAGGTGTTTAAACAACCCAATGTTATAACGTAAATAAAAATATTCAATAATAACTAAAATGTAGTCACTGTTACATCTTTGTGTTTTAGTCAAATAAACAATCCTAGGTTCAATAAATATGAAATTAATTTAACGGAAGAATATCAGTCAGATATTCCGGATATATATCAGAAAACATTTCATTTAAACTCATTATGTAGATTATTTACTCGCTTAAACAATAGAAACATTAAATTTTAAAAATAAAAGACGTTTAGAGAGAATAGTAGTATAACAAATGCTTTAAACAGGTTTTTGACTCATACAAATAAAAATTCATAAGTACAAAAACGAGATTATTTAAATGTATTTAATGAACTACATTTTAACAACTATTCGTCATAACATTAACTGCTAATAAGTAAACTAGAAGATTTATCATTATATTTATTTATAAAAGAAGCTAGGGAGGTTTGATCATGGATAAAAATCATTTTTACCATCAAAAAATATCTTGGGTGTATGAAGTAAGTTACTGTAAATCAAATAAATTTACGTTTCGCCCTTTAAATGAATTCTGAGCTACATAACGGAGCGGCAAGAGTGTATATGAAATGCAAACTCCAGCGCCCGTTCTCTCTTGAACTGTTATTGTAAAAGTTTTGCAACTCTCAACTCCGGTCATGTTGTGTCTAAACCGTTGTTGTTGCTTTAACTGGGCTTAGAACTATAAAATTAAACACTTTGGAATCGAGGTTAAGTGTTTGTCAAAGTAGTATTAGTTGTAACGGTTAAGTAAAAACCACAAGGATTTATTAATGCAAATGACAAAGAAATAATCCAGTTTGTATGTTTTACTATTACAGTTTTTAAGTACCTACTTCAAAGTATGTCTTTGAGGTTTTTTTACATTATTGAAATACAATATCTTTGGATAAAGATTATAACAATTTTACTTTCACGTGGTAAAATTATTATTATTTTATTCCAATTTTTTAATTTACTAAGACAAGCGAAACTAATGTCTAAGTTGCCAAAGGTCAATAAGGGTAATAAAATCTATAAAAGAGGAACAGCCGAAACAGGGTCAACGTGAATTAAAACTATTAAAACTGTTGTTGTTTACTATGTCTGAAAAACGTCAAGTTACTCTACTGGCCCCAAAGAGTCTTTCACAACTTATCAGTGGAAACCAAATAAAAAAAGCTAAATACTACCCACATCAACCTTACCCACCTACTAACTTTACCAACCTTATCATCCTACCTACACACACAACCGTCTCCACTGAAACAAATTATAATAATAACAACATAAAAATTAATTACTGTTTAATTATAATATTGCAACAATCAAACAATTAATTTAATTTCACCTACGCATGATATAGGACATCCTATTAATGAGACTTATGTTAAAACAGGTTCTGCCTCTTTCCCTTTGGTGCTCTAGTCTAGGAAATAAGAATAAATTTATCGTTTACTAATAATCAATATTAAAATTAAATAATATAATAACTATAATAAAAAAATCGATTTAATACTAAGCATGGATAAAAAATTACAAATGTCGAATGAACTAACGTGCGTCTTATTGTCTTACAAGCAATGCAATTTTATCACTTATATTGTTTTTATCTATTTATTAAGTTATTAATTTAAAGAACCGCATTAGAATCGCTTTAAGGTTCTGGTTTTAATCTACCATTAGTTTTCTTGCGGTTGGCTCAGAGGTGTTGTGCAAGTTCATCAAACACAGCTGCGCACACCGCACCATGCTTGCCAACATAACACGTGATAAACTGACAACACCAACACAAACATGGCAGCACTGCACACCACACGAGCTAATGTTTACATGAGGCTGCATGATTTAGAATGCCCCCCCCCCCCCCCTAACGTTTACGATAATTATTTCGAACTATATTCTTTCAAAGAACTTTTATTTATTAATCATTTCAAATTGAAAACTAATTTTACAAAAGCACCAAATGCAGTTGCATTTTGGTTTGAATTATAGTATTGTGACAGGGTAAAAAGCTACTGTTTTTGACAACTAAAAAGTTGTCTAAAAATTCATTATTTATAATATTTTGTCGATTAACATAGTATATATATAATATACAGTACATGGATGACCGTTTATTGGAACCCTCTACTTTTTTCTACACGGAATGGCTAAGAGAAATGATACTTTACACATCAGTGTTTGAATTATTTATAACTATGCACCAAAAACACGTGCAAAGTATCAAAAAACCTGGCTGGGTAGCTGAGTGGCTTGAATCCAAAGGTTGCCGGTTCGATCCTGAGATGTTAGTAGCTTATTAAGGTTTCCATTTGTTGAACTATCTGCCATTTGTCATTGAGCTATTAAGTTATGATACTATCAAACAACTGGATGACGGTAGATAGTAAAAAAACCAGGGTTTGGACCGTTCTCCGTCAAAACTTAAAAATGCCACTGGCTTGAGTAAAAAAGGAAGTGAATAGTCGAAAGTAGAACTACATTTTTTATTTATTTATATCAATGGACTTTAAATGCGAAGTTTGCCATTTCTGGCTTTATTGTCATATGACGTGGTGTTTTTCAACATCGTTCTCTTTTAGGCATGATTTATAATTTGATATTTTTTAGTGTAGCCTATTGTAAAATACGAGAGATGTAAAAACATACCAAAGACTCAATAAGGATGTGCAAACTAATTCTTCATTGAAAGAAATGGAGGAGACTGAAAATATCTTTGTGATTTTTAATTACATAAGAATACTATTTCAATGTTTTAATTCAAATATTATTCTTATTTACAGAGTAAGAGAGAGAACCGTTTTAGCTTCTCTTTACCATTGACACAGTGTATTATATTGAACACTTAACTTGAAAACTCCGGTGGATAATTTACCCTTTAGTGAATACAACATTGTGGTTTTGAATGCGGTAAGACAGATTCAGGAATTTTTTTTATATATCAACAGATTACCTTTAAATAACTTCAAACAAATGTGGTAAACTTATGCTGTATGGTATTAGCATGTAAGTGATAGGTTTAAGGTATGTAATTGCAATATTTTTTCAAGTTCAAACAATTAACCAAAAAGTACATTTTATTTGTTTTAACAAAACGTCAATTATAAAACAGCACTACAAAACAAAGGCAAACACAAACCTCATAATGCAACCGTAACCAAATGTTTACAATAATCCTAAAATAGTTAAAACAAAGTGTAAAATAAGAGATAAAAAACTATTTCTTTAAATATTTTTATTTTAAATATAGAATAAAACTAATCCATGGGGTAAAGTTAATTTCAATAAATAAACTTGGATGGTGAAACTTGAGAGAGTTACTCCTACACTTCAGTGAAGGCCATTTAGTACCAGGTGTTTGTAAACTGCAATGGCTATAATCAACAACAACTATCTACACTGAATCGGGTACCGTTGACACCTGTAGTTATTTTATCGATGTTACTAACACAACCTAACTTTTTAAATTACTTCAATTTTTTTCCAATCCTAAAATTAACTTTAAGTTTTTTAGTTTAACACCTTGCCAAACTTTGTTTCATGTTAAAGATTTACATTTTCCTCCTTAATAAGATCGAACACTTTGTAGTCCGTTAGTTTTAACCTTCGAAAAAAATATTTTTCTCAGCAACTATTAACATCTTTACTCATTGTGGACTAGAGGCATAAGGAACTAGTTCACTGTGCAGCATAAACACAATGGCATAGGCATAACTGATTAAACACTGGGATGGTATAGAGCTACCATGTTGAGACTTAAGATATTATATTACAGTGGACTCAGCCGTCATTCAATGGATGTCCTTTTACAACCATGTAACATCGAGGCAAAGTTAATAGACTACACTTTTGATGCATAAAAAGCATCAATAACCAACACGAAACCAACATTATCAATATACTAAAATAAATAAACACTTCTTGTGGCAATCAATTATTATTATGGAATTAATTCATTGTGATAAGTCATTTTACAAATCCGTTATTCACAGCTTTCGATCAATGCTTAGATCAATGTAATGATACAGTCTAACCTAACATAATCACTAAAGTAAAATGTTATTAATTAATTGGGTGTTTTAATATTGAAACTAGATGGGTTTTTATGTTAATTATAACATAATTTATGTTGATCGCAGTAGGAAACAAGTTGCTAGAACTCTGTTTTTTATTTATTTGTTTTTATAGTTAAATAATTAATGTGGGTAAGTTGTATTACAGTAGAAAGACAACAAAAATTTTGCTTATGACACTGACCTTAAGTTTGCTTTTAAAACAGATGTATTCTTTATTATTTGGCTTGCACCTTTGTCATAAAAAAGAAATTTACTTTCTTTTATATATGGCAAAATGTAAAAAAGTGTTATTTATTTAATCATTTAAAAATTATTAACATCATGTATATTCTCAACAGGTTTGTAATTTTGTGAAAATTTGTAATGATTATTTTATACCTTGGTAATAAAATATAGCCTACATCTAATTCAAATGTTTTATACTAGAGAAGGAATTTATGATCTTAAACACACTGATAATTAATTTATTCAAAGCTCTGAAGGTAATGTTCAAGGTCTATCTTAAACATTGAGGTTTGACCTGTGATACCCTTTCAATTTTCATATACGAAATTGCCTGTTGCCCTTGATAAACACAATGCCATGGTGTTGCTATATTATGGTTAACATGATATACTGTGCTTTACAGGGTACGGTTACTGTGGTACAATATTAATAACAATAACAATATCAACAATGTTAAAGCGAGGATGACTGGATTGCTAAGGGACTCACCTTCACTAAAACCGTCCAGTGGTGCTTATTTTGGTGAAATTTACAGTTAGTTATTCTTTTGTTTATATAGACTGGTTTGCTACCTATCGATGTTAAGTATTATTGAAGTATATTTTTTAATAACAAATAACATCTATGTGTTTTATAATATCATTAATATCGAGGCTTCGCTAAGTATGGTTTACTTCATTAAAAGAAAGATAAATTGGCTAAGACTAAGTTTGGCTTTAGTATTAATCACTTGATAAATCAATGTCTTTGAATTTAAAGTAACTTCGTCTTCGTCTTTCTCAGTTTGACATGTATTTTTTTAAGGGGTCACGGTCGCCTATGTTACTCCATGTTAACAAAAGTGCACTTTTCTCAGGACTCATAAAAGATCAAGATTTATTTTTTATTGTTTTATTTTAAAGATGGGTTACTTTTACCACGAGTATTTTTGGAAATATTTATTAGAAATATTTTTTCATATTTAAAAAAAGATGTTTCTTAGGGACCATTTTTAATCAATTATTAAAATTGATCTAGCTTTCATAGAGCAAAATCCCCGTGTTGAAATGTAGAGAAAAGTCCAACCTTTAAAAGAAAATTTAGTTTGTACCTTTCATGGTTCTTGAGAAAAGTGCAAAAAACCATAAAAAATGTCCGTTCCTGGGAAACGTGGTGTAATTAACGCACAACCTGTTTTGTTGTTTTTTTTTTTACAATTTTTATTTGTTAATTTTCTTTACAGATAGCAATGCTGGCCGAGCGTAGTACAACTTGGACACGGTTTTAAGTAAACCCTTTCCATTTAAATTTAGATATGTTTTAAAGATAATATGAAAGAAATTATTTAATTCCATATTTTAATTTATTAATAAATAACATCATCAATTGAATTTATCCAAAATGTCCCTTAATAGACCTATGATCATATTCATATTTTCAAAGCATGTGTGCGAAGTTAATTGTAAAAAGAATTAGTATTTTTTTTTTTTACTTTAAGAAGTATCTACGGAATTTATTATAAAAAAAATTGAGAAATAAAGAAAAATGTAATATTTAAAATATTTAATTAAGTCACTAAAAATAAATAAAGGGAGATTAATGTTAGATCTGTTACAAAATAAATAAAAGAAAATAAAATATTTTCATGCCTAAAACATTAATACGAGTATTGATTTAATATGATATGATAATTGATTAAATTATGATATGATATCATAATTTAATACGATATTGATTTAACAATAACTATTAAACGTTTGTAAAATATTTGAATTTTATTAAGTAATATATATTTTTATTTAGCTTAAATGTTCCTGAATCAAATACATCAAAAGAGAATCACAAGTCACGCTCTGTGTAAAATATAGTGGTTTTATTTACATAAACAAAACTTGAGTAGCAATTTATATGCTGTCTCTGGTAAGAACTTGGCTTTTTAAACAAGTTGTTAAAACCAAACAAGCAGTTGAATCTGGTTTATGTGTGGAGTCTGAAAATGTTTTACTGCATCTTTACCTATTTAACTCATTGCAGCACGGAATTATTCCACATTCTGTAACCCCAAGTTGCACGGAACTGTGAAAATGAAAATAACGTCAATATTTTTTTGTTTTCTTTTTTCTTGGGTCACAAAATAACATGTGGTTATGCATTTGATATTTTTTGTTTATATATACATATAAATAACGGGTGTTACATTTTCTGTAACACTATGCAATACGATGCTAAAGGGTGTTACACATTTTGCATCTCTATGCAGCATGAAATCCTAGTAATTTCCACTGAAACACAAAGTATAATGTTGTATATTTGCTAGGACATTGTGGTGTGAATGAAAATGCACATGACTAGGTAAAAATGTGGATTTATTATTATAAGACACAATACGTATGACAACTTTCAGAAGAAAATATAAAAATGACTTACAATTATAAAAATGACTTACTGCCATATAATGAAAATAGTCCAATGGAAAATGATGAATTTTTGCTAAAATATACAGTACACAGAAATTATTATTCTGTATTACAAATTGTGGACAAAACCTTGAATGGAAACACTGTGGGGAGCAAGGGAGGACACATACCTGTAAAAATTATTTCCATATCGGACTATTTCATGATATTTAATCCTTTGAGTGATACTTTTGAAAGCAGTCCTTATTTTTCCCCAAGCACAGTGGTACACAGCAAATACAACACATCCAGAATGTTGACACTTGTTTCTTTTTTGTACTACATAAGGCACACCGCCGTCTTGTAGCTCTTTTAGGTTGATGCGAAGAGCCAGACCGTCTTATTTCGACAGGCACATTTGGTTTGCTGCAAGCTACCTGAAGTTTTTTACTGGGCCCAGGGCTACTGTTAGTTTGTGTAACAAACTGGTCCCCGACAAGTCCAAACACGATTTTCCGTCGAAATGTCTTGAGGTCCAATCTTTCAATAGGAAGGCAGTTGTGAATCGCAAACGCATTTACGATAGCAGCGTCGACAAAGAAAAAGAAAATCCTGTGCCACCACTTACGACTTTTTCGGCTTATTTCATAAGCGGCTTTTCTTTGGTCAAACTTATCGACGCAGTTCATATGCAAATTATAGTCCAAAATGGCAGATGGGCAGGTAACATTGATGCGCTCCCCATTTGGTTGCTTCCTCTTGACTGTAGTGGATTCACGTGGGTCATGGAAATTAGATACCATGTAAACAGCTTTATTGTCGATCCACTTCACCGCAGACACCCCTTTGTCACTAACGTACCAGTCATAGTCTCCACGGGTCATGTCTGCTGTAGCCTTGAACTTTGGCAGATTTACTCTATCGACATTTATCGTTCCACACGCATTTATACCTACGTCTTTTAGATCTTCCATCAAAAAAACACTGACAAAGTAGTTGTCAATATACACACTGTGGTTCTTTTGTTGTAAGCATTCTGTTATTCTTCTCACTACTGATGGGCCTAGATCATATTGTCTTCCTTCGGCAACTTTTCCTGTGTAGATTTCAAATTTGATGATGTATCCCGACTTGTCAGCTAACATCCACAACTTGTATCCGCGCTTTATTGGTTTTTTGGGGAGATACTGCTTTAATGTGCTTCTTCCTTTGAATTTAATCATAGACTCGTCGACTGCTAACACTTGTCCAGGTTTGAAGTTTTCTTCAAAATTTTTTCCAATACTATCTAAGAAAGGTCGAAGTTTATAAAGTTTGTCATACTTTTCATCTCCTCTTGGTGGCATGATACTATTGTCATTTAGGTGAAGGTTACCTAGTAGCCAGCTAAATCTGTTTACAGGCATAACTCTGCTAATGAAAGGATCATTAAGATCGATGTCATTAGACCAGTAGTCTCTGTAGCTTGGCAACCTTTTTATTCCCATAAGTATGTTGATACCAAGGAATGCCTTTACTTCCTGTGCTGTTGTCGGAATATACCTTTTGCCTGACTGCTGAGCGTATAAATTGGTTTGGAAGACGATATTATCAACTATATCATCTGAAATCATTGTTTCAAAAAGATTTTTTGGCGATGGATCTTCCATTGACTTGATTTTTTCTGATACACCGACAGGGCTGCCTACTATTCCTGATTGATTTGGGACGATATTTACCTCTTTACTCCATTTAGGAGCGGGCCTTACTTCAGGACCAAACTTAACAGGTTTTTGCTTTTTTGTTTTAGTCCCTCCTTTTCTCTTTATCCCCCGTGTTATTCTAGGCTCTGATATCCTTGTATCATGATTTACAATCTCAAAATTATTATCATCAGCTTTTGTCGAATCATCAAGCAATTCGGAGTCTTGGCATACTGTTTCTTCTACTACTGCCAAATCTTCATCTGGATCGCGAGCTTCTGTCCAGTTTAAAGATATCGGCTCATTCTGGATACCATCGTCATGAAAGTCAAGATTTGGTTCAGTCATTTTCCAATAATCATGATCGATAAGTGGCATGAGGCAATCAACTTGTTCATTATCCATAAACGCAGATTGTCCGATTTCTGTATCATCTTCATCTTGTTCAAGGTCATCTTCCGATTCGCCACCTGAAGGTATCGGTTGAAGAAGAAGATATTCTTCAATTTCTTTCTCATCGAGAATTTCCCGTGACATTGTGCCACCTAGAAAAAATCAAAAGACATGGTAAATAAATTGGAGTCTACAGTAAAAATTATTATGTTCAGCACAAAACATTTATGCAGAAGTTGTGGATACAAAAATATTAAGTGTACTTGTGCTGAATAAATAAATTGCAGCTAGGAGAAAAAAATTAAGATCTGCAAATGGGATTCCATGTTACATGGTGTTACACTTTTTGAAAAAGGGGTAGACCCCGCTTGCATGGTGTTACATAATTTGTACTAAATAAAACCTATTACCTAGCAACGTCTAACTGAAATAAACCATGGGAATACAACATTATAATGTGTAACAGAACCTTAAGTTTATTTTCTATTAAGAATAATTAGAATCAATCATAAACTTACCTCAATTATCATAAAAATATGAAGAGCAACACAAAACACGAACAGGATCACACGTGAGCATCTCTGAAGACAACAACAGAATGAGTTCCCTCCAAATATCCACCTAACCTATCTAGCGGTGATGTGTTGAACTACAGGAGAATAGTTACAAAGTAGTAGCGCTGTGTGTCTGGTTGAAAAAAAATCAAACATATGGTGTTACACAAAATGTAACACTGTGAAACAATGGACGAAAATTTGGTGTTACACTTTCTGTAACACTATGCTGCAATGAGCAATGCAAACTTTATGTGTTTGTTAGATTTTTCAAAAAGAATAGTGTACAATATGATTTTAACGCCAATGTTTTTCACTATAACATCACTGATCATTCTACTGTTGTTTTTTCTATTAATTTTTTAAAACAAAACAAGAAAAATAATTATGTTAGTTTTACAAAAATTGATATGGAACAGGTTAGTAATGAACTTAAAACTGTTGTTTGGACTGGAGTGTTTGTGCAAAATTCAGTATGAAAAGCTTTTCAGTGTTTCATTGACATTTTAGAAAATAAGATAAATGAGTGTAAGATTACTGTGTGTCTTGGTGAAAATAAGCCCTTGTCAAAGTTAAAGCCATGGACAACGGATAGGTTATTAATTAGAATACAAAAAAGAAAAAAGATTTATAAGCTGTTAATGAAAAATCCAACCAATGTAAAGATAAAACAATATTACACTACCTTTAGAAACAGATTGAACCAGGATATAAAACATGCAAAGGAATCTTACTTTAGAACAAAATTTGAAAGTTCGTCGACTGACGTAAAATCCCAATGGAAAGTAGTAAATGACTTAATTGGCGAAAGCCAAAAGAAGAATGAAATTATTGAAATAAATGGTGAAAAAGGTGTTTTGACAGATCGTGCACAGATTGCTAATGAATTCAATAAACATTTTTTAAATGCTCCTCGTAGGTTAAGAGCCCAAGTAGATAATTCTTATTTAGACCAGGTTAAAGATTATAACGATGTCTTTCCTCAACGTATTATTTTTCAGTCATCTTTTTTCTTGCAGCCTACTTCATCTCAGGAGATTTTAGATATCATTAATAGTTTGAAAAATAAAAAAGCACCAGGTTTTGACAAAGTCAGTTCAACTATGTTAAAAAAGGTAGCTCCCGAGATCATTGACGTCTTAACATACCTTTATAATTATAGCTTATCAACAGGAGAGTTTCCGACCTGCTTGAAAAATGCTGTTGTTGTACCGATTTTTAAGCGCGGGGATTCAATGCAACCAAATTGTTACCGTCCAATTTCTTTACTCTCCGTATTTTCAAAGATATTAGAAAAAATTGTCAAAAAACAATTACTTTGTTTCTTAAATAAAAATAAGTTTTTTAGTAAATGTCAGTTTGGTTTTCGGGAGGGTATGTCTACTGAGGATGCCTTACTTTCTTTCATGGAATCAGTATATGATCCAATTAATAACAGTAAAAAGGTGTCGGCTTTGTTTATTGATATAACTAAGGCTTTTGATACAATCGACCATGGAAATTTATTGGACAAACTTTGGTTAGCTGGTATAAGAGGTCTTCCTCTTAACTGGTTTTCCAGTTACCTTTCGGGACGGGAACAAATTGTTAGTATTAGTAATGTTTTAGGTGACCCCTGTCCAATTGAGTATGGTGTTCCTCAAGGTTCTGTGTTAGGACCTATACTGTTCTTAATTTATATAAATGATTTGTGTAATGGTCACTTTAATGGTTTTTTTTTTTTTTTTTTTTTTTTTTGAGGGAGAGGCGGAAAAATGCATTACGCACACAGGTGGCCAGCCTGAAGTGTGGGGCTCCCCTAAAAACGGGTTTACCCACTAAAAAACCTCCTCTACTCTTTAGGAATCTAACCTGGAATTGTTTGTCACATTACGTCAGGCTAGGCCTAAATTTGGCTTACGCCCGTGGGGCTCGCTCCTTATCCAGCCACTCGATCAAGGGATCTGGGCCACTTCGCGGTCCAGATCGGTTTTCTTTTCCAGGAGGATGCCCCGGACGAACTGTGACAAACAATCCCAGTTGCCCTCATCCTCCAAAATCTTTTGGCAGACCGAGTCCACCGAAAATACACCAAAGATTTGTGTGGCCTCCAGGCGGGGCCCTTCCCCACGGGGACAGCGGAAGAATGTGTGTTCCGCATCGTCGGGAACACCCGGGCAATAAATGCAGTCCGGTGAACCGGTCTTTCCCATCCGGTTCAGGTACGACCGAAAATAGCCGTGACCTGTCAAAAATTGGGTCAGGTAGTAGTCCACCTCCCCATGCCGCCGTTCCACCCATGGTTGGACCTGCTTGATAAGTCGCGCAGTCCATCGTCCTCGGGTGTCGTGCTCCCAGCTGTGTTGCCACTGCTGGAAGGTTCGGGAGCGCTCTTCTGTTCTTGCCGTGTCCTTGCCGATCTCGCCTTGTCTCTGATAAATCGCTTTCCTCTCCCCTGTCAAGAGCTTGACAGGGATGACTCCGGCGACCACCAGGACGGCAGGCTCGGACACTGTCCGGTAGGCGGAACACACCCGGAGTGCAGCTTGACGCTGAACCCGGGCGAGTCGCAACCTGTAGCACTCCTTATCTAGAGCGCCTGCCCACACCTCTGCCCCGTAAAGAAGCACAGACTGGACCGCGGACATCAACAGACGTCTTCTGCTGGATCGGGGACCCCCGACATTGGCCATCAGCCTACTAAGGTAAGTCACTACCTTAGCGGCCTTGTCCGCCGTACGGAAGATCTGATCCCTCCAGCTTAACTTGGTGTCCACCATAACCCCGAGGTATTTGGCGGCACGAGTTGATGTGACCACCTCCCTTCCCACTCGAAACGGGACGACAGTGTCGATCCTCTTCTTCGTGAGAATCACGATCTCCGTCTTACTGAGAGCAAGTGAGAGACCGTGATCGGACATCCAGTTGTTGACCACCCGCATAACTCGGTTCAACTTCAGTTGAGCCAGCTCAACGTTGCGTGCAGCAATGAGAGCTGCGACGTCATCGGCGTACCCAACCAAAGTGGTTTCCTCAGGCATCTCGGACCTCAGGAGGCTGTCATAGGCAACGTTCCAGAGATCCGGGCCGAGTATTGAACCTTGTGCGGCACCAGAAGTGACTTCCATCGTCCGCGTTCCGTCCCTCGTGTCATAAATCAGGCTTCGAGAGCGTAGATAATCCTCGATAAGCCGCAACAGATATGCAGGAATACGAAAGGTGTTGCGAAGCGCATCCAGCATATCGACCCACCTCGCCGAGTTGAAGGCATTCTTGACATCAAGCGTAACAAGAAGCACTACTCGGCGGGAGAAATGGTTGTGGCTCTCGGCTCTCTCCACAGCTCTCTGAACTTCGGTGACAGCGTCGATCGTTGACCGTCCCTTTCTGAAGCCGTACTGACGGGGGCATAAGTCCCCGGCAGCTTCCACGGCAGAAGTCAGGCGGGAACGGATCAGCTTCTCGAACAGCTTTCCAGCCGTGTCCAACATGCAGAGAGGCCTGTGGGACGACGGCAGCTCGGGATCACCTTTGCCCTTGCTGATCAGTACAAGCCTGGCTGTTTTCCAGGGAGCCGGAAACACCCCTTCTACCAAACAGGCATTGTACATTCTCAACAACAAGTCAGCGTTGATTAAAAATACTTTCTTTAAAGCCTCACTGGGAATCCCGTCCGGGCCAGGAGCCTTGTTGCTCTTCAGGGAGAGAACGGAGGTTTCTAGCTCCTCGAAAGTGAAGAGTGGAACGTCCTCTACCCGTCCGAAGTCAACCGGCGGTCGCTGTGGATGTTCAGGAAACAACGCAGCGACGATCCTCCCCATGGTGGCGCCCTCCATGATGGAAGGTGGAGAGCGGGCGCCGAGTTTCTGTGTTACAAGTTTGTAACCCAGGCCCCAGGGGTCGGAATCAACGTCGTCACGAAGTCTCCTCCAGCTATTCGCCTTGCTCCTGTTGATCGCCTGGCGGAGAGATTTTCTCGCAGCTTTATAGGCCTCAGACTTACGAACTCTGTCTGCGGGGATTCTCGCTCTTGTGGCGGCTCGTCTAGTTCTTAAACATGTTCTTCTGAGTTCCGCAATCTCTTCAGTCCACCAGTAAACGGGTTGTTTGTCGCGTCGGGGTTTCCTTCGCGGCATAGACTGGTCGCAGGCCGAGACGATCAGTTCCATCGTGGATGTTACTAGTGCCTCGGCCCCAGCCTCACCAGGATTCCCCTGCGCTCCCCGAGAGATGACTTCGGTGAACTTGACCACGTCCAGTTTGTTGGTGTTCCACCGGCGTGGCCCTTCCCGAGATGCGGAAACTCGACGATTTGCCTGATCATGCAGGTCAAACACGACGTATTGGTGGTCGCTACCCGTGTAGTCCTCCACAACCCTCCAGCCAGAGATCCTCGGAAGGAGCGACTCAGACGCAAAGGTGACATCGGGGATCGTGCCTCTCTGCCCGGGGCGCCGAAAAGTAGGTGTGTCGCCCTGGTTGAGGACGACAAGACCGGCCCTGGCGATGAAATCCAGGATGTATTTCCCCCGGGAGCTGGTAGAGGGCATTCCCCACTCGACGGCCCTGGCGTTGAAATCGCCACCAACGACGACATGCCCGGTGGTGCCGAGAACGCACTCCTCTAGGCTATCTATCTTGTCGCGGAAGTCCTGGACGGCCTCGTTGGGTGTGAGGTAGCAACTGAAGATAGTCACGTCCCCACACCGAACCCAGACGAATCCTCGGCCGCGCCCGTGACTCCGCACCAAGACATCTCGTGTATTACGTGCCCAAAATGCAGCAGTACCGAGGCTGTCCGAGATCCAAATGTTTGGGTCTCTGTCCCGATACTGTTCGCTGATAAGGAGCGCGTCAGCACCAAGTTCTCGGGCGAGCTGATCTAGAAGGTTATCAGCTCCCCAGGATCTATGAAGGTTGGCCTGGAGGATGCGAATTACCGGCCGCTGCCTTTTGCCTGTTCAAGTGCGGCTCTGAAGGCACCGCACTGACCAGACCCGGGTAAGTGACCGAGGGCACTGGAGCCTGAATCCTTGCAGAGGAAGCAGGAGGGGCTCGAGGAACATTCCTTGCGTTTGTGGCCCTGGCTTCCACACTCCACACTGGAAGCAGTTGGCACTCCTGTCGGGCCCTTTACAGTTTCGGGAGGAGTGGCCGAAACCGAGACAGCGGAAGCATCTCGAAACTACCACCCTCCGTTTGAGCCTGCAACTGACCCAACCGACTCTGAGGTGCTGAAGGCTAAGCAGCTTATTGGCGTGCTTTTCGCCCATCTCAGCAACAGCCATCCGGAGTTGACTTCGGTTGGGCTTTGTCAGCCATACCCTCACTCCATCAGCTGGTATCTCCGGGAGTGCCACCTGGATCGCACGGGTCACCTCCTCTTCGGTGGAGAGGGCATCAAGGTCCCGAATCTCGACCGAACACTTCGGTTCTAGGGCCTTGATTGAGCCTTTGTCCCCAAGTGCAGTCTTGAGGGAAGCGGCAAAACCGATCTTGTCACTCGACTTCCCCAGTTCGAGGAGGACATCCCCGTTCTGGGTTCGCCGAATAGACTTGATAACGGTGTCGGTCTCCTCCGGTTTGGCCTGCGATCTAATCTGACCCAGAACATCGGCAAAAGATCGCCCCCCTAAAGGCTTGATCAAGATTGCCTCCGTCCTGGGCTTCTTAGGCCTGGGTTGTTTAGGCTTTCTGGCAGACTTGCCAGAGGCCTCCCCAACCGGTTTCGAGACTTGCGTCCGCTCCACCCTCGACGCACTTTTCGAAGCCGCCTCCGCTTGCTTCTGCCTCCTCCTTTCTTTCTTGGACAGGCGCGTCTTCCAGCCCCCCAAAGGTGTTGAGGTAGAGTTTGCTGCCAAGGCAGGATTAGCCGCCGGAGCAGGAACCTCTGCAGGAGTAGCCGCTGGAATCACGGCAGCGCCCGGGGCGGATTCAGTAGCCTGGACAGGAGATGTCTGCGATGCCGCAGTGACAAAAACCGGTCTCGGCACTGAGTCCACCTCAACAAGCTCAGGGCTTCCAGGCGAAGAACCGCTCTGCCTCTTCTTTCGCTTTCTGGCTTGAGTCTGGGACTCAGCTAGGTGAGCTTGAGGCGAAGCAGAGATGACTCGGTTCGTGACATCGCGCTCCTGCTTCACTGCCTTTAGCCTGATTTTCCGGCATTCCTCGATTTCTTCTAGAGCATCTTCGAGTTTCGGGATCCCCTCTTTTATCGCCTTGTTCACGTTCTTTTGAATTAAGAGGGCCTTGGCCATCTCCTTCAAAAGAGCTTTCATCTTCTTCAGAAGTGAGTCTTCCTCCTCGTGGGCGTCGTCCTGCTGCTGCCGAAGCATTTGCAGCTCGAATGCCGCACGAAGAGGGCTCTTCCTGGGAGGAATCCCTTGGATATTGGCTAATGGTGTTGCCGGCTCGGCCACCTCCATCGCCATACCGATCTCCTCCTTCTTCTGTCCGGTTTTGGACGACGATCCGTCACCACCAAGAGCCTTGAATGGCACCGGCGGGGGGGTGGTTTTAATACCCTTCGTCGGCGTTCCAGTGTTCAAGGTCGGAGACCTCTGCAGTCTTGAGCTGCGCTTAAAGGCGGCCTGCTCTATTTCATCATCGTTCGTGTTTTGCATTTTTAAATCCATACTTTTGTTTCACCAGCGCATCGTGCGGCAAGAGGCGGCCCTTCATCGGCCGAGAGCGGGTACACCCTCGGAGGTCTACCCCCCGTAGGAGATAAGACACCCCTACCCCGGTACTCCGGGGCCCGAACCTCCGTTTGCCCAGCACCGATACACAAAATGTGCCGGACGTGCTGGGGGTCGCACCGTGGCAATGCAGAGTCCGATCCCTGCATCCATGCCGCACTCCCTGACTAAGGTCCGAAGCGGCTGGCTTCTGACGACACACTGGAGGAGACCATCGGCAGTGCGAGGCACACATCAGTCCCTGCAACACAACAGGGACACTCCCAGGACCCCCCAGCATGCGCCGGTCGAAAGAAGGTGGAAAGACACCCTTGATTCGGGGTCGAAAACAAGAAGGTGAGCAAGGTTAGCTCAGGAAAGAATAAAGACGGTGAGCTAAGACCTGAAAGATGAGAAGAAAGGCCCTAGCTCGGGAAGAACTGTGAGGAGGGTCTCACAGCTTGGCTCAGGTACCCCGGGGTCGCCAAGAAACACCCGTACAGTGGAAAGCCCACTGCCCCTGAGGGAGTCACTTTAATGGTAAATTAGTTGCTTTTGCTGATGATACTGCTTTCATATACGAAACTAAAAATATTGATACACTTTATCGCTCAATGTCTAGAGATTTATACTTCTTAAGGTTATGGTTTGATAAGAATTACATGATTTTAAGCGAAAAAACTAAATTTATGATTTTTAGCCTTAAATATGACACCAAATTTGACTCACCTTTAAAATTTCATGAATTTCAATGTTATAAGTTATGTAGATTTGATTGCGATTGTTTGGAAATAGAAGATGTTAGCAATATGAAGTACTTAGGATTGGTTATTGATAATCGTCTCACTTGGAAGAATCATATCTCTAAGTTGAGAAAAGAACTGTTTATTGGCTTAAGGAAATTTTATATGCTAAACCAAATGTGTTGTACTAGTCAAATCTTAGTTAGTGTCTATCATGCTCTCATCACTTCTAGACTTTGTTATGGTATCACATGCTGGGGAGGATCTTACAGTTCAACCATTTATCCTATAGTTATTTTGCAAAAAAGATTTGTGAGGCTTATTGCCGCAAAGAGAAGATTTGAACATGCTTGGCCTATCTTTGTTAACTTACAGATTCTTCCATTACGTCATTTATATGTTTTCAAAGTTTTAAGAATGTTTTATATTAGAAGTTCTGATTTCTCCATTGTTCGAGAACCAAGTTATAACTTGAGACACTATGGAATTGTTCATGTACCTCAGTCAAATCTAAGAGCACATCAAATGTTTTATAGTAGTGTTGCACCACGGTTGTTCAATGTTGTTATTTCTAAAATTGACAGCTTCACATCTCATGGTCAGTTTTTGAGAAGCTTAAAAAAATGGTTGCTCGAGCAAGAAAATATTGATGATTTTTTTAAACTTGTAATTTAGTTTATGTTCATGTATAGAACTTTGAAAATGGTTATTGTTATTTTTCACAAGTCTTATATGTTAATGAATAATTGTTGAGTTTTTGTATTAGTACTGATGATATGTTTATTTATATTTGTCTTTTTAGCACAGATAAAATGTTTGTTTTGTTTAAAGTTTTTTATCAATAATTTAAGCATTAGAGTCAATACGGTCGTTGCTAGCCTACTAATTATTTGTAATACTTTCATGTGATGGAGATCCCAATACAGCTTGTTCTAGGGGATCCCTATTTATTTTGCCACTACAAAGAATAATTATAATTTCCCATTGATTGTTTTAATTGTTATTGTTATTATTATTGTTGCTTTCTTTTAATTAAAACATGTATATTTTCATACATTTTCAAAGATAATTATTTTATACAACATCATAGTATTTTATTAATCTTGTACAATTTTGTAAAACTACAATTTTTTTTAATGCATATTGAAGAGCACATATACTTTTCTGTTGTATAATATTGTACATGTGATATTTGGCAAAATAAAGATTATTTATTATTATTATTATTATTATTATATAAAAAATAAACATGATAAATTATAGAAGTGCCTTCCAATTTCCCTCAATACATATTTTATTTAGATAAAAGTATCAAATCTTTTAACATAAAATGAATTGTAGTTTAAAATTCTAGCTTCCTTAGTTCAAGCGTTCGCTAGTGTCCGTATAGCTAAAATAAGTGCAATACCAGCCTACTATGGCATTTAACTCATTTCACTTCATGGATTTCTTGAAGACATTCCATCCTCTAGTTTTTAAAGCATTATTTTGTATTTGTTTTTTTTTGTATCGTCACTGTCACTTTCCTATAGTTTTTTGTTTTCATGTTAATAATTTTAAAAGGGCGAGTCGGTGGCATAGTAATTAGCCCCGAACTTTTTGACCATAGCAGCGATGTTTAGGGTTCGAATCCACGTTTTTTATCCTAGGATTTGTACTAGAATAATACCCATTTACAAGTAAAGTTCAACATAATAATAATTATGTGTAAGAGATTATAATAAAGTTGTATTGAAGACAGAATAAACAAAACTAAGAAGACAAAAATAAACAATAACATTAAACATGTGATTAATTAAATTGACAGATAACAAGAAACAGTCTATAAGCAAAATTGCAATAGCCACATATATTCCCCCCTTAGTGTTAGCGAGAACTCAGACGAACCGGGGGATTGACTGCACGTCCAGATCGTGTGAACACCAAAGTTTTTTGAGGTGGCATATCCATTCTTTTAGGAGACTTTGATTGGTCACGTTTGTGCTCCAGTCTTTCAGTAGTCGAGTCGTTAAGAAGAAAAGCTGGTTTAAGCCGGTCAATGGAGATATTTTTCGTGCCTGTCGGAGTCTCAACAGCAAACCACTTGTCTGACCGTGAAACTACTAAGTATGGACCATTATAGACTGGTTGTAATGGTTTCCTTTCAGCGTCATTTCGCACAAAAACGTGATTTGATGTCCGGAGATCTGGATGGAGAAAAATGTTCTTAGATGAATGGTATTTTGCTTCTATTGGTTTGAGTTCTTTCATTTTTTTTTTTTTTAAATCATGAACAAGGTGTGGAACATCATAGGTGTCCTCCGTGGCTTGAAAAAGATCGCAAGGTAATCTGATGGATTGACCAAGTGTCATTTCTGTAGACGTAACATTGTAGTCCGGAATAATATATGACCTCAACCCAAGTAGCACTATCGGTAGCTTTCGTGTCCAGTCTGAAGTAAGTTGGGCAGTTAAGGCAGATTTCAGGTGTCGGTGCCATCTTTCTATTTTTCCATTAGCTGCTGGATGATATGCTGTAGTTTTGATGTGATGGATACCAAGATGTTTGGTTAATTCCCGGAAGAGGTTACAATCAAACTGTCTTCCTCTATCTGTTGTGATGAATTGAGGAACCCCAAATCGTGATATCCATGTGGAAAGAAGTGCTTCAGCTACTGTTTCTGCAGTAATGTCTTTGATAGGTGTTGCCTCAACCCAACGGGTAAAGCGATCTATGATGGTCAGCATGTATGAAAATCCCTGAGAAGGAACCAAGGGTCCAACTAAGTCAACGTTAATGTGAGAAAAACGTCCTTCATTTGTATTATAAATTCCAATTTCACTGTTTGTGTGTTTCCACACCTTCGCCTTTTGGCAAGCTACACATGTTTTAGCCCAGAGCCTGACATCTTTGTTGATGGAGGGCCAAACAAATCGTCTTTTAATAAGATCCAGTGTACCTTTGACTCCAGGATGTGCAAGGTTGTGGATAGAATCGAACAATTGTCTTCTAAACTGTTGAGGTATAAATGGTCTTAGTCTCCCAGTACTGATATCACAATCTAGGTACAACCCGTCAGATAGCAACATACTTTGAAACTTTAGTGAAGTTGTGTTAGACGTTTTAAGATTCTTGAGCTCAATATCTTGAGATTGCATTTCAGCAATTGCTTTAAATGAAACAGTTGAAGATAAATCAATTGCATTTAATCTTGACATAAAATCCGCTGGAATATTCTGTTTCCCTGGAAGATACCGCAGGTCGGTTGTAAATTGACCAATGAAATCCAAGTGGCGTAACTGCCTTGGACTACTTGCTTCAGACGGTTTTGTGAAGGCAAAAGATAGAGGCTTGTGATCCGTATATATTACGAAATTTCTTCCCTCAACAAGATATCGGAAATGTTTTACAGAGAGGTAAGCAGCGAGGAGTTCTCTGTCGTATGTACTGTATTTCTTTTCAGTTGGAGTAAGAGATTTAGAGAAAAACCCAAGTGGTTCGAGATTACCATTACAAATCTGATGAAGGGAAGATCCTACAGCGAAATCAGAGGCATCGACCATGAGAGCTAGAGGAGCATCAGGAGATGGGTGAGCCAGCAGCGTTGCATTTATCAGCTGATCCTTTGCATCCTGAAAAGCTTTCTTGCATTCAGGAGTCCAGTTCAATTTACGTATGTCGCGTTTAATCGTACCTTTGCACAAATCAAAAAGTTTTTGTTGAGTAGCGGCAGCGTTGGGAAGTGATCGCCTGTAAAAATTTATGAGACCTAGGAATCGGCGAAGTCAAAGAACAGTTTCAGGGAGTTTATATCTTACAATAGCATCTACCTTGTCAGGTAGGGGCAATATTCCATTTCGTGAAACCAAATAACCAAGTAATGGAATTTCACTCATTCCAAATACACTTTTTTGCAGTATTGATATTGATATGATGTTCATTGAGCTTGTCAAAAACCCTTTTCAAGAGAGTAATGTGCTCATCCTCTGAGGAAGAGGCAACCAGAATATCATCCAAGTAGCAAAAGGTGAAATCCAAATCTTGCAGAAGGGAGTTAATGTACCGTTGAAAGGTTTGGGCTGCATTTCTTAACCCAAATGGCATTTTAAGAAATTCAAATAAACCAAACGGTGTTATGACAGCGGTTTTTTGTATATCTTCATGAGCTATAGGAATGTGATGAAAAGCCCTTACAAGATCAATTTTAGAAAATATAGTTTTCCCATTTAATTGGCCATTAAAATCTTGCAAATAAGGAATTGGATATCTGTTAGGAACTGTTTTGGCATTAAGGGCACGGTAATCCCCACACGGTCTCCATGAACCATCACTTTTTGGTACCATATGGAGTGGACTAGACCAACAGCTTTTTGAAGGCCTACAAATACCTAAATCAACCATTTTGTGAAATTCGGCCTTTGCTAATGCAAGTTTTTCAGGAGATGAACGCCTAGCTCTTGAGGTCACAGGTTGGCTTGTTGTCTGGATTGAGTGAAAGACTGTGTCCTGAGAGATATGGAAGTCAGGGGTTTCTTTAAGTAAATTAGGATATTGAGAGATCAGTTTGGAATATTTCCCGTTTGGATCAAGAACTAAAACAGATTGTTGGGATGAGTGGTTTTGAAATCCTACAACAGACAATTGAGTCCTAGTATCTATTAACCTTTGGTTTTTAATATCAACTAGTAAACCAAAATGTGATAAAAAGTCAGCCCCAATTATCGGCTGGGTCACATTAGCAATTACGAAAGTCCAGGAAAATTTCCTTTTTAAACCCAGATCAAGTTTAATATTACGTTCCCCATATGTTTTAATTACAGAACCATTCGCCGCATATAACTGTCTATTACTTACAGTGAGTTTATCTTTGGTAGCTGGAGGTAGGACTGATATGTCTGCACCTGAATCCACTAGAAACTTCTGACCACAAAGCAAGTTGGTGACAAAAAGGCGGCAGGATTTAAAGCCCCTGTCATCATTAGCCGCATTCAATGACGGGGCAGGAGGTTTTCCTGTTGGTAATGCCTGTTTGGTGAGAACAAACATGGTTGAATACATTTCTTTGCATTGTTGCCAAATTTGTAGTGATACCAGCACATTTCACTTTGATTAGGTACCTTCCCTTTTGAAAGATTCTCTCGTTTTGGTGTCGCAGGTACATTCTGTTTGCTTAACTTAATTAGACCATCAATTGATTGAGCTAGATCATTTACCTGTTTTTCTAAGAGTGCTATGCGGTCAGGTGATTGAGCACTAGCCCCTTGAGCACAAACATATGTATCAGCAGTTGAAACTTCAGCTATTTGGTCTCCAATCTTGGCTAAATCATCTAGTGAATCAGTTTGAGAAGCTGCCAATGCAGTACGAATGTGGTTAGGTAAACGTTGTAAAAAAATCACTTTTAAGAAATTGTCAGTTACCTGAGTGCCTGCCAATGTCCTCATCTCACGCAGAAGAGTCGATGGTTTGTTATCTCCGAGACAAACTTCAGTTGTCAGTTTTTTTCAGTTTGATGTGTTCCGAGATCTCATATTCCGCACATATCCTCTTCTTTAAGTCCGAGTAGGGAGTCGAAGATAAAGGTTTGGCGATAAAGTCTGTGAGTTTACTTGCTACTTCAGTGTCTAGCGAGCCCATTACATAATTGTATTTTGTAGTTTCTTTAGAGATTCCGTGTAGAGAAAGTTGGCACTCAATTTGGTGAAACCACAACAAAACGTTTTTAGCCCAAAATGGTGGTACTTTTAATGAAACCGGCGATATATTCGTCTTGTCTGATGTATCAGGTAGAAATTCTTCTTGAGTACTCATTATTTTATTTCCACAAAAAAAATTTCAGCAGTAAAAATATACTCAGATTCAGAATAAGTTTCTTTATGGGGTCACCAATGTACTAGAATAATACCAATTTACAAGTAAAGTTCAACATAATAATAATTATGTGTAAGAGATTATAATAAAGTTGTATTGAAGACAGAATAAACAAAACTAAGAAGACAAAAATAAACAATAACATTAAACATGTGATTAATTAAATTGACAGATAACAAGAAACAGTCTATAAGCAAAATTGCAATAGCCACAGATTTTTATCATAATTCACCTGTACTGTAGCGGCCTACCCCCTCGCTTTGTTTAATACATTCAATAAATAATAAATTCAATCCTACACTCATCCCTCATTCATACTTGGCTTTAAACTACCTATTGAGTTAGGTCGCCATTTCAATAAAGGTAGTAAAGGTATTAAAGGTATTAATAGTCTTTGGGCTCAAATTAGACAAAATAGGACCGCAAACCTTTAAAAGTAAATAAATAAAAGAAAAACGAAATAAAATGTGTGTTAGTTTATTGGCAAAAAATGAAACTACACCCTCTAAGAGTATCTTGCAATCTTTACGGCGAGTGCCTTCATCAACTTTCCAAGAGGCTACAGGCTCCACTCCAAACATGGCTTCTACAATCCTGTCTTCAGATAGCTTTCAATAAAAGTGGTTGTTTTCTCTAGCCAAAATGTCTCTTAAATAAAAATCCATCTAAAGTATGATATTGTTTACATTTAATTAATAATTGATTGAGGAAAAATGATACATAAAGCATATGAGATGTGAGTAGCAATTTATATGCCTCCTCTGGTAATACCCTACCTCTGCAAACAATGTGGATTCAAACAGCCAGTCATATTATTATTGTGTATTCTCTGAGGATTCATTTATAAATGGGGTTGACATTATTCGGGGCAAAATACTGAATAAAATAAAGATATATGGTACACGAGGCGTAGATATAACTACTGGTTTGTTTATCGATTTTAAAACTGCATTCGATCTAGTTGATCACAACATATTACTGTCTAAGTTGGAAGCTGCTGGAATTAGGGGGACTGCGCTATCCTGGTTTAAAAGTTTTCTTAGTAATAGAGTTCAAAAAGTTAGAATTGCAGATTATCTCAGTGAACCACTCACTGTGGAGGCGGGAGTGCCCCAGGGATCGGTATTATCAGCGACTTTATTCCTTGTGTTTATAAACGACCTGCTTGAAATACCGTTCCATGGGAGTGCAAACGCTTTCGCGGATGACATAGCTTTTTTTTATTCTGAGAGGACCGCTAATGAGATTTGGGTAAAAATAAATGAAGACCTGGAAGCTCTAAATGTATGGTGTCATATTAATAAGATGAAAATCAATGTGAAAAAAACAAAATATGTAAATTTTAGTTTAATTAATACTTTTGAGTTTCCTGAAGATCTATTATTTCATGATTTGTATTGTTTAAAGATAGACTGCAAGTGTGAGGAAATTGGAAAAACCAAAGCGTTCAAGTATTTAGGCCTTACGCTGGATGAAAATTTAAATTGGCATGATCATATTGTAACTATACATAAAAAAATTAAATCATCGATTAGAATTTATTATTATCTCAAGAATTTTTGTGACCCTAGCCTTTTAAGAGTATTGTATTTCGCCCTGATTGATTCGAGGCTGCAGTATGGCATTCAGTGTTGGGGAGGTACTTTTAAGCATTATATTGAAAAACTTCGGGTATCCCAAAATCACATTATAAGGTTAATCCTTAACTGTCCCATGAGAGAGAGCTCATTTCCTTTATTCCGTCACTTAAGAATACTACCAGTCCAACATTTATTTGTCTATAAAGTTCTGAAAATATTTTATATTAGAAGTGGTAATACAGGCACTGAAAATCTCTTATATCAAACTAGGAGGAATTCACAAAGGTATTTCAGATTACCAAAAGTCAATAAATCTGTCTTTAAACAATCGTATCAATACTCTGCTCCGAAATATTTTAACCAGTTACCACGATTCATAAAAGACTGCCCAAACTTAAGGAATTTTATTAAAGAATTAAAATCTTGGCTCTTTTCCAACAGCGATGTAAGTTTTCTAAATTTCAGTTTAGTCTAGATTATTATTGCTTCTTAATTAATTGTTTTAATAACTGATGAAACTGTTGTAATTTAATTTTAAGTGTTGTTATAAGTATATTTGTAAACTTAGAAGTGTTATTTGTTTTATTATAAAACTTTGTTACACACACTTTTATATTTTTGTATTACTGTGAAATTTGTTTTTAATTATTAACTTTTGTTACATCGTTAAGTTTAACTATAGTTTGTAGTACAGGCGCCACGGAGCGAGAGTGCTGAGTCAAGTGTTGCTGGACTCAAAAAAGTGCAAATTGAATTGACTATTAAATTGTAATAGTTGACCACAGGTACTGGATAAAGTGGTCAACTCATATTCCTAATTTGAAAATTGTGTTTTATTGTACGCTTTAAAAAAAGGAATAAAATTCATTATTTCATTATTTCATTATTATTTCATTATTTCATATTTAAATTCTGATATAAAAAATATATACGGTATTTTTTAAAAACTCTTGTAACAGACAATTCCATGAATTGGTTTTTACCAATGACTAGATTGCTTTTGCATAATTTGTATTGTACGGTTACCTAAACACTCGTAGCGAATATAAAAAAATAATATTATTTGTTTATCGATAGTTAAGCGTTGATTGCATTTTTAAAATACTAATCTTTATACGCTTTCACACTAAATCATCATAGGCCAACTATACGATATTGCTTTATGGTGTTATGAAATGGAATTTGTTATTCTAAAAAAATATTCATTAAAAGTATTCCAGAGTTCAACTGAGTTCCAATGTTAAGCTTAGCTGAATACTTTGATCCATAATTTAACATAGTGAATGATAAACTGGTTATATTCTTGCAAGTTTGAACTTAAATATTAGAAAGTTTATTCGTCTATAAAAATTAAATCAAACAAATCATTAAACAATCAACTAAAATTTTATTGCTGTTTTCATAACTTATACAATAATTTGAACCCCATTTGATCGATCGCGTATTTAATTCCTCTTTTAATGGTCCTGTATTTAATGGCCCTGTACAAATGAAATATCATAATCATTTTTGCACCAATAAATATGTCATACTAGCTGGGTAGCTAATTGGTTATAGTGCTCGCCTTTGAATCCAATGGCTGATGGTTCGATCTTGAAAAAGTTGGTACCTAGCTTTTTGAGGTTCAATTCCGGACCCAGTTGCCATTTTTCATTGGGCTTATAGTTAATTATGCTTTCTAACAACTGGTCGATGTTAGATGGTAATAAGGATAGTATCGATGTTAGATAGTAGGCTAACGGTTTTTGGACTGATCCACATCAAAACGATAAAAAATGCCACTGACATAGATAAGAACAAAATGAAAAATAAAAGATTATGATTTTTCATGAATGTTTTTTTAAATGAAAAACCTACACATCGTATAATGGACGGGTAAACCAAATAGAATGTTGTTTTTTATCATACAAACATTCTGTGTCAACGCACAGCATGTTTTTTCTACCAATAAAGGAACCCGAGGTTTAATTTTAGACGGCGTGTTCAAGCAAAGGCTGGGTACACAACATCCTGGCGCCGTGCTGATGACACAAGTTGACAAAACAATTAGTGGGGCTAATGTTGAGTTTACACGTTATTATCATTAGCTCTCTGCCTTGCTGTTGTGGCTCAGCCGCGGGCTAACGTCAGCAAATATGTGGCACTCACATGTCGACCACAGGGAAGAGCTGAGAGCGTATGGTTTTAAATTTTGTTTGTTAATTCATTTACACTGGTTTACATAAAAGAACTACAATAATTAATTTACTATAAAGTGTAAGTAGTGTGAAATTGTTGGTGCTGGCCCAGTTCAAGGTCACCTGAGGGATGACGTCATCGAGGTCAATGACCTCACCGATGACGTCATCGATGACGTCATCGATTGCGTCATCGATGACGTCATCACTAATGACGTCATTTCTATGACGTCACACCCATGACGTCACAGAAATGACGTGCTGATGACGTCATCACCCCTTACGTCATCAAAATGACGTCACCGACGCCACTGAGGTCAAGGTCACGCCGAAACTTAAAATTTTTTGGCACTTTTGCCGTTTCTCGCACTACGCTCCGAGTTTCAGTCAGAGTCCCCGTGACCTTGACCACTTGGAGCGAATTTTCGACGAGAAACGGCAAAAGTGCCAAGTTAAACTCGAGTTTCTGACATGACCCTGCCTAAATGGGCAATCGGTTATCCCTCAGGTGACCTTGAACCAGCACAACACCAACAATTTGATATTACTGTGACCTTGAAAACCTAACAACGGAGCGCCGACACCGATGCGCACCCCACGACAGCCACCGAGTGACTGACTGTCAGGCTCTGTGTACTCTAGGTATATGGGGAAGTGGAGGGGGAAATCTCAAGGTCATCCAAATGGAGTTTTAAAAAAGTTGAAGAGTAGAAAGACTACTCTTGTGCTTCCTGGGCGACCTCATCAATCTCTAATGGATCTGTAAACCAATCCGATCTGTAGCGGCAGGAGTCCAGAAAACAGGTGCACCACCCATCAGGTTGTCCGTAGCACTTCCGACAATTGGTAAGATTGGAGAAATGAAATTTAATACACCGCTGCGGACAACAAGTGTAAAAGTAGTTGGATTTGTAGATTTTGAAAGTTTGTAGTACCGGTGGTGGCAGCTGTTGGTTCTTGCATCTACACCTGCAACATCCGAAGCATTCACATTGCCGGCAGGCCAGCCCGTCCACTTGCCATCTTGGTAGTAGGAAACACTTGCCCTCGCAGCAATAGGTTGTCCCTGTCTCTTCCTCCCAAAGCTTCTTTGCACAATGGACGACGCCTTGTATCTCTAAACACTTATGCTCGCAACATGAGACACGCTTAGTTTCCATACTTGATGTTGCTTGGGCGAGGGAGCAAGATGAAGTGATGCCGTGGCCAGCAGGAATGGAGCTTATATAAACTAAGGTGAGTGGAGGGGGAAAGGTCAAGGTCATCCAAATGGAGTTTTAAAAAAAGAAAAGAGTAGAAAGACTACTCTTGTGTATCTATAGCGATTTCATTGATAGTGAGTGCTTCTGTATGCCAAGTTGATCTGTACTGACAGGCTCCTAAATAATGTTTGCAAAAACCTGCAAAATGATTGTTGCACAATTTGCAGCCAGTTAGCTGTTTTAATGTGAATTCAATGCAACGTTCAGGGCAACAAGTGTACTTATGCCCTCTCATCTGGTACACATGGAATGTCTTCAACTCCGGTTTCGGCTTCTTCCAAGACTTGCACTTACACATGCATTGACCAAAAGCTTCACATTTTCTACACGCCAGGCCATCCGCAACATCAATGTCATTCGGCCATGAAAAACATTTCCGTTCGCAACAGTAGTTGAGTTGACTCTCCATGTTGCTGTGGTGAAGGTGCGCGATGAAATGATGCTGCAGTCATTGAGAGTGCACCTTAAATAAACTCAGTGGAGGGGGAAAGGTCAAGGCCATCCAAACGGAGTTTTAAAAAAGATAACTAGTCGTCCTCCTCCTCCTCCTCATCCGTTGTACTTAGAGAGCTGTCAGACGAAGAGCCCCGTGCAGGTGCTCCCCAGATGAAAAACAAATCAATTTTAAAACGAAGACCAGGATCTTGCATCATCAATTCCTTTAATTTGTCACATACTAAGTCGACCTTGTGTAAGGTGTCAACAACAAGCTTCCAATTCGTTGGTTCAATATAACTTGTAGTAGAGTCTGCCTCGCTGATAACCACATCCTCCGGCCGTATTGGAGTGTAAAGATGTGTAAAGTTCTTTGGCTGTAGCTGAGGTTCAGGCTGGCTGGAAGTGGAAGGTTGAGTGTGGACCCCTGTCGCATCGAAATCCATAGTCATTCTACATTCAATGTTGGGGTTTTCGTTTAATACATACACCAATTTCTCATGCAACATATCCACTTCTGCCGAGTCTTGCAGATGAACATTCCAGGAAAATGGCCATTCTTCATCCGTAGTGGAGTCAACTCGAGAAAGAGTGCTGTCCGCCATGATAGCTAAGCAAGGAATGATGTGAGCTACAGACTGTGGTAACAGTATTGAAAAGTAGAGGGGGTAAACCAAAAGTACGTGGAGGGGGTATTTTCAAGGTCATTTAATTTGGGTTTTAAAAAAAAGGAAATAGTGGAGGGGGAATTCTCAAGGTCATCCAATTTAGGTTTTAAAAAAAAGGAATGAAGCTTACTCCTCTTCAGCCTCGTTGTCCCCTGCATCTTCATCAGCCTCATCTTCATCGACGTCAGACTCGCCGTAAGGATAGATCGGGGACATGGGCGAATATTGTGGAGATTGTTGACCGTTGTTGTCGTCCCCTTGCATTCTAACTTGGGACCAATCATAATTTAAATTCATTTGTATTATGATCCCAGGGTTGTCCCGCAGTATTTCCTTCATACGTTCGCAAATTGACTCCAAATAGTGTACACTATCGACCGACAGTGTCCAACCCGTACTTGTACCGACATCAGTAGTGGAGTCAGCTTGGCTGATGGTGTTGTTGTCTGCCATGGTTGCTTGTCGGACAAGGAATGACGGTTGATGTGATGCTCATGCAGGAACATGGTGAAGTGGTGGGGGGTGTGGTGGAGTAGTGGGGGAATTTTCAAGGTCATCCAAACGGAGTTTTAAAAAAAGGAAAACTTACAAAGTAACATTGAAACTTTCCAATTGATGGTGGCGAGCGTTTTCTTCTGCAACCTTGCCGACACATGTGACTATGCCGTACAGTATGAAAAGTACAACCATAATAAGGCCGAACAATAAAAGATAGCCGTTGACTATCATGATATTTTCTGAGTGGATCTGTTTTCTTCTTATCGCCCTCTCCTGCATCCTCTTCTCCAACTCGTGGACGAAGTCACAACATGCGTGAGGACACCTTTCATCTGTTGGTAGGTTTGCCATTGTTGATGTTGTCGGTGTGGCTGTTGAAGATGGAATGAGGTTTCCAATTGCGATGTGCCATGTACACCAATAGTCAAGTGGTGGGGGTAACAAAGCAGTGGAGGGGGAAGTTTCAAGGTCATCCAAATTGTGTTTTAAAAAAACCTATCTTGTTACTGAGCTTATATGTCAGTAACAAGATAGGTGTTTCTGCTCTTTTACTTCTTTAATATAATGAAAAAATATACATATTCTACAATGGTTAGGACAAGAAATACAACTGCTAGTCAGCTGAAGTAGTCCAAGTTGTCTGGCTCGGTCTTCATGGACGCTGGTGAGGAAGCCGTCGAGGAGTGTCCAGGCTCTTCCTTTGACTGCCGGGTGTTCCGTATATTGCAAGCGTAAACTTGCACATTTATACGGTAGCCTCGTGCCACCATCAGCTGCAACTCCTTGTATAAGTCGTTTAGCTCCTGCTGAGTCTTGATGCTCACCTCCTCGTAACTTGCGCAACTAACGTTCAGAGACATCTTGATGTTGCTAGGTTGGCTGCTGGAGTAGAAATGAAGCCGAGGCACAGCGCTTGGAGGTACATGAAAAAGTGGTGGGGGTAATAGTGGTGGGGGTATAGAAAATCCAATTAAACAGTTCTAAACTTTTTCCATCGATACAATGGAATGGAACAAATAGCGCAGGTGTCCTTGTAATTTTCAAATCGAAACAGTGGCGCTAGAAATCCGAATTGTTTTATACCACCATCCTGTACGAATCGCCGAAGGTCTCTGACGGCGGCCTCGCCACAAGGCCTACAAAACTTTTCCCCGTCGTGGAACTTATACCAGGAGTATTCCGAATACCCTGTATTTTCCCTCCTGTAGCGTTTGACATCTTCTTTTATTGTTAGTGGGATGTTGTCTTGTAAACATGTTGGGAACAAGTCCTTGTGAGTTATAACTCGTTGTATGCAAAGCTCGTACAAGGTGCTCATCGTTTGCTAGTTGGCAACAGACTGACCGTTTTTCGCATCCAAGCAGGTTTGAATCCTAGTGCGGTAGTGGGGGTAATTACAGTAGTGGGGGTAATTGTGAAATGCAAAGGTCAAAGGTCAAGGTCACCCGCGAAGTTTAAAAAAAATGCAACATATCAATACGTGAAGTCTGTCACATATTGATATGTTGCATTTTTTGTTTTTTTTTTTTATTTTTTTGTCTTTTATGATTTGTTTATTTATAAAACATTACAACAACAACATATGTACAACATTAAAACTTAAATCTAACACTGCTGCTTGTCAGCGATGTGGATGGTCAACTCTGTAGAATTGCTACCCGTGCAGCCGTGGGACACCAGGTATAGACACCCGGGTTGAATAGAGCGAAGATCCTCGTTTTGTAGAAGATGGACGAATCTCTTGGGCAGGTACACCTGGAACTTTGGTTCATCCCCCGGAGTAAACGGTGCCTCGCTGAGACTGCAGCAGATGGCCTCCCCAACTGTAGTCTCCATCTTCTTCATAGCATGGATTATGTAGTGCTTCTCGTCTTTTAGTTCCGAGCACTTCTTTACAGGTAATATTGTTGACTTGGAGTGAGCATTGAACTGCTCGACCAAAGTCTGAAGGAACTGGTGAGATGCCATGGTCAGGTTACAGATCGTCTTCTTGCTCGGAGATGTTGTCGTCTCGGAATCTCGAGTAATACTCATGCCAGGTCCCTGTCTGCTCCCCACTTATATACTCTCCGTTACCCCCACCACTCCCCAATTCCCCACTTTGAAGGTAAGAGGCGAGTTTATAGGCATTTTTCAAAGCGCAATGTCTATCTTTATCATGTTCTGGGCTTTTTGTACAAATACATATGGTTTCCAGCATGTATTGATAATTCTTATCCAATTCCACATCATTAACCGGAACATGAGTAAATCCTTCGATCCATCTTTTCTTTTCCAGCCCCTTTGTGTAAATATTGGTAAACTTGTCTGAAAAGTGATGCATAATGTGATACAAGTCCGTGTAACTTGTAAATCCATCATACCAATCGATATGATGGAAGTGTTTTGAAATCCATCTGTTGGTAGTAGCGGCTTTACTAGTTAAAGACGAATAAGAACATGGTGGTTTAAATAAAAACGAATAAGGAACACTTGTATTCATGTCCAAAAACACAAGTTCTTTTATAATGAATCTATCATCATTACCACGAAACGCTTGAAACTCAATAATACCAGGCTTGGACTTTACTTGTTGTTCTTCTCCCTTGTCCATTTTGAAGGTCACACGTCTGCTCATTACGAAGTCAGGAGGTCAACTGATTTCCACACCACGGTAGGTACTACTTTTATACCAGGCCGTACAGTTGTTGGCGCGTTGGTGTATATTTAACGTGGGCACCGTCCCCAATAGGCCTAACCCCACAAAATGTTGGCTATTGTTTTAAAAACTAACCATTGTCATTTAAGTTTCCATCTTTATATTTTCCTTATTTTCATTTTCATCACTAACACTTGATTCTTCTCTTCCATCTTCCTCTTCTTCCTGTTTTACTGATTTCTTATGTAGTTGAGCGTACTTTTCCAATTGTCTCCACATCTGTACTTCATGAGGAACTCTATTAAATATAGAAGTATCCACAGGTCCGTATAATATAGGTGCGTCCGGTTGTTTGTCCAAAGTGTCTTCCAGATAATCTTTAATAATCGAACTTGAAAACACCAGTTGTCTCAAGTATCTTGTTATAGGTTCAGTAGCACAAGTTAAAATGAAAAACTCCTCTCGATTAAGTTGAATTTTGTTATCATGTCTTGTTGTGTCTCTAAACCGTAGCTGATGATCACCACGTTGTTTAATGATATCAATTTCCACATTTGAATCCAAAAGTCCTACTCTTGTCTTTCTTCCAAACATGTTACTACTTAAATAGCATTCTAGTAGATGCAAATGTTTCATAAACGATTCCCAAGCACTGTCCGTAAACAAAATCATTTTGGGTCCATGAGTTAAAATTACAGTAGGGGAATAATCTGTAGATTTCATAACACCGATTAAAACACTTTTATCCAAACTGGAAGAGATTGGGTAAAATATTCGCAAAAATACCTCACTCAATATGTTTGGAGAAATATTATCTTCAATATCCCTTTTTCTCTTTTGTATAGTCTTTCTTCTTTTACCTTTTTCTTCAACATTATTACTGGCGTGAAGTTGTCCGCAAACGTTTTGTTCACCTCCTTCCTGGTGACCTTGAGGATCTAAAAACTCAGATATCTCCTTCTCAATATCTACCACATTTTCAGGTGTACCACTAGGAGAAGCCATATTGAATACGATGCTACCCATACAACAGTAGGCAACAAACTGATGAGGAGCGGTCTGTACGCTCTGCTTTTATACTCGCGGAATGAAACAAAACCGGTTCTTACAATACATTTTTAACAATTCCAGTTAAAGGTGTGTATGTTACGATTTTATCATGTAGAATTAAACAGTATGCAGTTGTATTAGCCGGTATAGCATCGTTGAATTCCATTTCTATTTTTATATCCACACTTGAAGACTTTACTGATTCATTTTGTTTAGAACAATCGATTACAACTATTGGGTAGGCATCGAAATATTTGTCAGGTGGTAATAAAGGTGTATTTGTTTTACCGTAATATGAACTTTGGAATCTCGCGTACATATCGTACAATATACTGTATTTCTTCTTAGTGAATGACACATTTAAATTGTCGTATGGAAAGAATTGTGAATTTAAATAAACTTTAATATTTTTCAAGTCACAATGATCAAATTGTCCTGCATGTTTAGTAATGGCGTCTCTTCTACCTGTTTGTAAACCAAATATAATATACCTGGCTCGTTCTACATAATTCGATGTTTTAACAGTCCAAGTGTGTCGATCCGTAGTAGGTAAACTGGGATGCTCATGAAATTCCCAACTTCTAAATGGAATAACAATATCACGATCGGCTTTTAATTTTCTTAAAAGTAGCATTCTATGCTCGTCAGCCAATTTAACATGTGGAACTCTCCATACAATTTTGTCTAATTTTAATTTCCATTCTAAAGTCGCATCTGTAGTAGCATCTGCAGCTTTAATAATGTCTTTATCGTTAGAAGATCTCAACAAAACTAATTCTTGTTTAACGTTTAATATTATTTTCCTATAATCTTCAGCAAAACCAAGCAGCAAACGTAATGGAATATGAAAATCAAAATATCCATTTGGATTTGGAGTGATCGTGTCAATCGTAGGTAATACCCATCCGGCAGGTTTAAGTAAATTGGTTTCATTGGGTGTTATAGATGTTAATCCTTTTAAAGTTGTCGTAATACCTACTTTTTTAGTGGAATCAACTGTTACACCTGATATTTCATATCTAATTTCATCAAATAGGAAAGCCATAGGATTATTTATAAATGGAACTGTTGTACCAACAGTAGTACCGTCCTTTTTAGTAACTTGTCCTTCAATATACAAGTAACTTTCACATGGTAGTGTGTAAATGTCTTGATTTTGTATGGGAATACGGATTTCATCGTTATTGTTTAATTTCGATGAAGTGTAAGGGTTGTGGGTGTGATATTCTTTTTCCCATAGGGTTTCGTCGAATGTTGGACCCTGCGCTATATCCAGTATATCCATACTCGGTTAATTTTAATCCAATTCTCTCTAAGAAACAAATGTTCTCGCGTGTTAACTCCTCCACAGCTGAAGAGCTACTAATGCGGTTTCCCGTAGGTTGTTCGCTTTTAAATGTTAAACCCATGGTTTTGTATTAAAGTGTCGATTTTAAATGTAATCTAATCGTAATAGGCTCTTCTCTGAAGTCTACCAAGTTACCGTCTTGATCCAATACGCTCAACACGATGTCTGAAATGAAAGTGGTGTTCAACGGTAGATATACCAGGTTTTGTGGCTTTTCAACAATTTTAAATCCAGGTGGTACACTTGGGTAAAAAGTATGTATGATGTGGGTGTTAGCCCCATCCCTGTAAGCACCTTGTATAATGTTACAAGTTATGTCTATACTATTGACTTTTAATATTGTTACTGTTTTCTTACCGGAATGTGTTACATCTGGTTCTAAAACAGGCTCATCGTTGGAAAATCCTAATAAATCACCAATTGAGTTTGGTTGAGTGAAATCTATATAATATTTGGAAGTAATTTCAGCTTTCATCGTATTATTATTACCTTTTAATGTTATATTGTCTTTTCCCATTTTAGTTTGCAAAAATTCATTTATATGATCAATTTCATAAGAACCTGTGGGTAACCTGCACTCTTGTAAGTCTGTAAATTTTCCACTGGCATCCTTTCCCTTATAATAATGCAATACGTTATTTTTACCTTCCGTAACATTGGGGATAGAGTTGTAAGTTGTAAAATCCAATAGTGCCGCCTCCCAAAACCTTCCTTTTTGCAAGCGTAACGCTGGAAAAAGGATACTTCGTAAAGTGGACGATTTTCCTGTTAATGATACCGTATAGGAAGACATCTCAATAGTGACTGATACTTTTAGCTAGAAATTCCAAACATAAATGGCCGCATATTGAAGTATTATCAGGTTGTTCTCTTTTATAGTTATAATATATGTTTTTAGCAGATTTAAAGTAATTTTGAAGTTCTTTTGGTGGTGGCAAATTACCGAAACTATCAAAATAATATACATTGTTATTTAGTTTCTTATAACAAACCCAATGGGTGCCAGGCCCTTCAGTATTATCCAAATTTACAATTCCAGTCTCATTTTGCCACATTTTCTTTGGTAAACTGTCTTTCATAAACACACCGCGGAAAAATGGTATTTTTAAACAGGAAATATATTTAAATAATTCAATATTGGTTAATGCTTTATGTGGTATGACCAATTGATTTCTTTCATTTAATATGCACGATAAGGTCTTAGGTAAAGACCTGCCCCGTTTTTTACCATTGACCACACGGTGGGCTTCTTCCTGCCTTTTCTTGTAGATCGTCGTCTTCTTTTTATATTTCCTCCATGTTTTCTTGTGGTTGACCTCCTTTTTACTCTCCTTCTCCTCCTTCTTCCACCTCCTACTGCTGTTTTAGCCTTCATACCTGCTGTTACTGCTAAAGCTGCTGCTTTTTCTGCTATGCTAGCGTCACTTGATTTTACTCGTTGCCAAGCTATGTCCGCAAGCTTTTTGTCAGCTATTGATCTATTTTTTGAATCGGCAAACGTGGAATATGCGATATCGTGTTCTTTACAAGCCTGATCTAACTTATTTATGCCAGGATCGCCTCTTTCCAGTCGTTTTTTCAATTTAGTTCCTGGTCCGCAATACTGATAACCTCCCGGTATATGAAATTCGTATGGTAATGCGTCTATTGCTCTATTTACTATGGATCCTACTGGAATTCGTTTTAAAGCTTTACTTAACAGAGAAACCGCTGTGGACGTGATCCCACCTCCTCTCCTTACAGTGTCTCTATATGGACTGATGTACTGGAACGTCATTATTGTCCTTTTATAATCGCAATGTACAACTTATGTGTTACCTCTATGACAAGTTGGACATAAATGAAGTCGTTTATTGTGTTCTTTTATTAAATATCAAAATCACCCCAATCCGATGATCTAAACTTTTTTGTACGAGGGTTGATAAAATAGTTTTGAACAATTTCCCGTTTAATCCAAGTACCTCTCTCAGATTCCAACAAAGGAGTACGACCTGAACCAATACCAATATGATTGTATACATCAAATAATGCATTTCCTAAAACTTTTACAAGAAAATTAACAGTGACAGCATTATCCACATGTTCAGGGTCTTTAAGGTCTGTTATACGTTTATTATTACAAGTATACACTTTGCTATCCATTTGTGATAATGTGATAGCCTGTCCTACAGTTGCAGCATCATTTGCTTCTCTTCCTTGCGCCATGTTTGTTAATTTTTTATTACTACATATAAAAAACGCATAGTAATTATTTGGATCTAGATGTACTGTTTGTCCTAAGGCAGCCGCGTCTCTATCTGCATGACCCCATGACACATTTGATAACCTTCCATGCCTGCAATCCCAATAAGCGTTTTTGTATGTCAATAAACGAAATTTTTCATTACCTTGAATAAAGTCATCCCCTTGCTTTGATAATACTTCATCTCGTTTTGCAAATCCAGTTGTTTCTTGTTTTAAAGTCTCTTTCATTTGACCCACTGTTGCACCATCAGATGGTGCTGAACCATCTTTTACATTCGCCAAACAATTGCCAAGACAATCGATAACTCCCACATCACGTATGACACAATGATCTTTTATATATTTGAGATTTACAGCATCATTTTCATTTTTTGGATAACCTATATCGTTAATAACAAATTTATAAAAAGAAAATCCATCTTTTGTCTTTTCAGGTATCAAAGAATGTAAATAGCGTCTATTTACGCTGTCTTTTGCATCTTTAGGGTCATCTACGTTGGATATACGTTTATTGTTGGCACTATACGTTTTCCCATTGAATTTTAACGTATTCTTTAATTCAGATGACAAATAACCTTTGTTTATCGCATCACCGTTTTGATTTGGTTTACCAACGTTGATAATTCTATGATCTTCTGCGTCATATGTGTTATTTTGTAGTTTTAATGTTGGCGATATCTTTTCCTTTAATATTTTTAGATTTATTGCATCGTTTTCATCCGTAGGATCTTTTATGTTTTTTAACCTTTTATTACTCATATCATAATCTCCATCAGGTGTTTGTGGTAAACCAGCACTTCTTTTTAAACTATTGGCATAATATAACCCATCCGAGGAGTAACGTCCGAACTTGTCGACACTCATGGTGCAACTGAATAGTATTCTAGGGAGTAACGCATTTTTATGAGATTACCCCACGGTTTCGGAGTTCATCCACTAAAGCCACCCATTCGTTTTCCAATCCAGTATGACCCGCTTCTTTAGCTTCATGTATTAGTTTCATTCTATCCACCAATTTATTGATATTATTGTAATAAATCACATTTGTGTTATATAGTTTCTTCATTAAACCTGTACCCGTAACGGACTTACTTCTTTTTCTTCGTTCCTGAGCACTTACATCCAAAGTGGATGCCATAAATCTTCGTTTTACAGGTTTTCTTTGTGTTAACGGCATTGTTTGTCTTCTAGTTGGTATTAACTTGGATACAAATTCTTTATATTTTAAAGACTTAGATCTAAAAGGAGGCTGGTCAGGTAAATACTTTCTCCTATATGCATTTGTCTGTTCCAAAATATTTTTATATGCTTCCATGTCTTTTTCTTTCACTACCGATACTGAAGGCTTATTTTCAAATAATAATTCAAATAATCCTTTTGTGCCCTTATACCTTTGATCACCAATGACAATATTATCATGTTCGTCAACGTTTAACGGGCTATTACCTATCATTAAACCGTCTTCTGTTAATCTCGCTCCATAACTATGGTAATTCTTATTAGGAATTGTTCCGAGTAACATTTTTACCATGTATTTCCTTCCTAAAGGTCCTTTGTTATGAATGTTTTCACCCAATAAGCTTATGTTTGACGGACCTTCCCTTGTCTCTTCTTCTTTTTCCTCTTCACTAGCAGTTGATACAACTTCATGTCCTCTTTTGGCTTTTACTTCATATAAATCTTTTATTCCACTATAGTCCGGTGATTCTAGCTCTCTTTCGGGTTCTCCACCGGTAAAACCACTATACGTAGAGGATTCCAGGTCTTCATCACTAAAATCTTCTGATTTTACATTTTCTCTTTCAAACTTCGTAATAGGTGCAATCGCATCTCCTTCCAATACAGGTTTAGCAAATTTTTTGTTTAATTGTTTCAAGGGTTCAGTAATAGGTTTAAAAGTAGATTCAAGGAATTTCTCCCTCTCGCTAATACCTAGTTTCAATGCTCTGTTTTTAGCCCGAATAGAATCACTAAGTGATTTTATTTCTTTTACTAATTTTTCTTGGTTAACCATGTTTGTAGCAAGACGTGTTGTACAACAATGAATGTGTTATACCACGTTTAATGTATTAATATAAATTTATCAAATCCTATCCTGTATCGACCATTGTTTAGCGGTTGTTCCTTCATAATTGTTAGGAACCCATACTTTTCAGCCCAAGCCTTTCCACACAACTCTTTAAATCGTTCAAATGTCATATCCGCATTTACATGATCAAAATATATATGTTTTAGGTTGGTTTCGTCCTGTTTAAATACAATTAACATGTTTGCATTGTCTCTAATGAGTTGTTTAGGTATTTTGCTGTAAGTTTGGCCAATATAAATGCTATCTATGTTGTTATGTCGACCCATAGCGAAGTAATTCCTTATTGTGTTTTGGTTTTCACAAGATACATCGTCGAATATAAACACGGAGAATGGTTTAGCTTCTTGTGGCTGCATGACACTCTCGCTTGCATTAAACTTTAAATATTTAACTTCAGGCACATTAGTCAGTATTTTTTCCAATAATTGATACTTTGGTTGTTGTAGTGATTTTGAAAATACATATAGATTGTTAAATCGTAATCCTTTAGGGTTTGTAATCAAATTGAATACTACATTAGTTTTTCCACAGTTGGAAGGTCCGGTAACCAGACAACGAACGGTGTTTGGTAACAAATTGCCATGCTTCCCACTATTGAATTCTGAATTATCCACTGTGAGTTCATCTATATTATTAATAGTAAAACTCTCTTTTTGTGGTACTATCTCCATCCTTTGTAATGGTTCAACCTAAAATGATTCTCTATGGTTATATCAAATCCTTTTTAGGTATCCAAGAATCTTCCGTCTTATTAAATCCTAACCATCGTACTTTGACCTTATCTTTTTTCCGTTGCAACACCTTTTCAACTAAATATACATCGCCTACTGTTGATTTTAACATTTCATGTCCATAAAACCCTCCTTCAAGCAATTGTCCTTTATTATCTTTTAAAATATATGTCTCAGGTACTGTAGGTTGTACTTTGAATACAGTAAAAACCTCATTGGTCCAATTTGGCAGGTATCTTTTACTGAATACACCTTTATATTTACTTATTCGCACTTTATCACCCACATTAAATTTTTTAGGCTTTAGTTTTTCAACTTTTGGTTTAGTATTCGTTTTTATACGTTTTAATACAAGGTTTTCATTTTTACTAGTTACTTGGTTTGGTTTCATCCCGATAGTCCTATGAAATTTGTTATTGTAATCGTTTATAAGTTTTGGTAACATATCAATCCATATGTGCGATCCTCTGTTGGAAAACATTTTATACATTGCACTTTTTAAAGTTCTGTTGAATCTTTCGATTATTGAGGCTTTTACTTCTGAATTGGTTGAATAATGGTTTATATTGTGTTTTTTCATTAAATTTGCAAATTCCTTATTAAAATATTCTTTTCCATCATCTGTTTGTAAATGTTTAATAGTATGTTTGTCTCTTTGTATAGCTGTTTCCATTGCTTTTGTAACACTTTTGCCACTTTTATCTTTTAGTGGTAAAGCATCTGCCATTTTTGAAAAACAGTTAATAACAGTCAATATGTATTTATATCCTTTATTTTGTTTGCTATAAGGAATCATTTCGATTAAATCCGCTTGATATAAATCATTAATTCCTTTTATCACCGTATTTCTTCGTGGAAACTTTCTTCTTGCAGGTTTATGAAGTTCGTTGACAATTTGTTGCTTTAAGTCCTTCATATTGCAGGTTTCAATGTTTGTTGTATCACATGTATAATCACAATGAATGTTGTTTTAAATATTCACATCATTTATATGGGTCAAGGTCATCCAAACTTGTGTAAAAAAATGGGGAACACGGCGTTGGACTTGCCGTGTTCCCCATTTTTTTACGGAAGGAGAAAGGAATAAGGTCGTAGTTGTAGAAGGACGAAGAATAGGTTACTAGTTGATAGGGTTTAGAGAGTAGTGGCCAAAAGGAAGAGTGTGGATTTTGTCGGGCATAATGTATCTTTTATCATCCCGAGCTGACAACGCTTTTTTAATTTCGGTGACACTGTAGACTTGATGCTTAAAGCTTCGGATATTGTTGAATGTTGCTGATATCGTAGTATCTTCAAACAAACAAGTCTTGTAGTGGTCAAATGTCACGTGTTTTTTCAAATAAGATGTCTTCACTCCTTTTGCTTTCTTCACTGTCGGTGTGTTGTTCTCGTGGTACATCTTAAATGAATACAATTTCGCCATCAGCGCCACTATTTCTTCTAAAGGCATTCCATTTGCTTCATCTTTGAATTTTCCAATTACTTTTTTATATTTTTCATTAAAATTTGGATGGTTTTTCGGATAGTCAGAAAAATCGAAATCTTCTTTGTATGGAAAAGTCCTTAGGTCTTCATACATGTCCAAAGTCTTTATCCAGTAGATAAACGCGTCCGTATCCATGTATGCGACTCCAATGTTTTCCCTTCCGTAATGTTATAACACCATTTTGTTATAATGGAAATCATACATCAGGGTTTTACTTATATCCAAAATCGACATACCTATGTATAACGGACGGTCCATGACTATTGTTGTTTTCTTCATACTGACAGCGACTAGATTTTCGTTTATAATCATGGATGTTCCGAAATTTGGTTTTTGCACTAATTTTTCCAATTTCCTAGGATCACTCACTAATTTTACATTTTTGTGTTTTCTTTTGTTCTCCAAGGTCTTCCCAAAGATGGCATTGTTCATTAATTTATAGAAGTCCTTTTCAAATGCTGTTGTCGCTGCAGCTCTTCTTGCAGTGTTGGAATCAATATATGGTTTCAACCAACAAGACTGGGTGAATTCAATTGCTCTATGAATTCTCACTATACGTAGACCCAATTCAAGAGCCTGTTGAACTACCCAGTAGTGAGCCACATAGCGATCCTTATTCTCCAAGGTCATCATCAATTTTGGCCATCTTCCTGTCGGTGAAACTTCAGTCTTGGCTAGGAGAGGCAAGTCGTAGTGATGGTCATGAAGGTGCTCCGGGTATTCAAAATCACAGTCCAAAATATAGCCTTTTGGACCATCCTTTGGAATCTGTGAGATGTCTCCGATGGTGGCCGGGTCGATCCACTTGAAGTCAGCGTAGGGAAGCGGATTTGACATTGCCCAACCATAAAGGTTGTTTGCATCAAAATAGCCAAGGTAGACCGATGGTTGTTGCTCGTCGAAGCCGGGGATGTACTTGTTGTTGGCTTTGACATGACGTGTTACAGCTTGTGTCAAACCGCCCCGTACACCAGATTCCATCATGAGCACCATATCAATATCCGTTAGAAGTTCCAGTCGACAGTTGGTTGACTTTAGCATAGCTTGCCATGCTAATCCTGGAGATGTGTACGAGTGTAGAGGGTCCAGTCCATAGGCGGAGAAGCAGGTGTTTCTGAATTCTTCCATCACATCGCACAGCAGAGTTACGTCCAATTTTATATAAAAGTCAGAATATTCCCCTAAGGTTTGAATGTTTAGTTGGTTCCAAACATTACATGCATGATTGTAGTCTTCAACGGAGATTTCACTTTCGTTTAATTTGCTGTTGAAGGCTTCAATCGGCGGTAGACTGGTTTCTTCAAATTTTTCTGTAGAAGTTATGTAATCGTAGGGGAACACTCCTTTCCGTAATACTAGGTCTAATTTATCTTCAGGTACAATTTTTCTGGTTTCTTTTAGGTCTTCTCTTCTTAGGTTCTCTGACAATTTGGCTAAACTAGATGCCATAAATCTGTAAGAGTCTACGAAGCGAAGTTTAATTTTACCTACTGTTTTTGAAAAGCTGATGTACTTTTCCAATGTTGTAGCAAGAACATCAATTTTACCGTCATCTCTTCCTAACTCCGGGATAATAAAGTGGGAGTCGTAGCCGCTAAGATTGTGTAAAACGACAGGAATAAAGTTTGGCAGTTTGTAATTTATATTGCATGAATTACAAGCAGCTCCTCTGTATAACCCTGTCAGGTGATCGTGATCTCTTACTTTTGGATTTTCTTCACTGAACATCTTCTTGCATAAATAGCATCTTGTCGCTAAGTTGTATTCTTCTTGTTGATTTTGGTTTAAAGGTTCCATAGGTACAATATTACCGAACAAGCGTTGAACCTTTCCAGCAATATCGTACAGTTGGTCTACAAAATACTTAGCGGCTTCTTCACCACGGTAGAGTATTGGAGTGGATGTTAAACCATAGTCTTGCAATTGGTTTTTAGACAAGGTTGATTTAACTAGTAAACAAAAACTGTTGGGCTGATGCAACTGATATTTTGTTCTTCTAGTCACTTCGCCGTCCGGCAGCTCCTGTGGTACTAACGTTGATTCAAAATCTGCATAGACCACTATTGGAATTCGGTATTGGTGAACTGTCTTGTTAAATTGGATACACGCTCGAGATGGTGGTGGCAGACTAATCTTCACTTCATAGTTCTCGTTGCAAAGTCTTTTATGTTCCAATAACCAGTCCAATCCTCCACGTCTTGAATCTTTCCAAGAAAAGCAGAAACATCTCTTGCAAACTGTAATCCTATTTACTCTTTTGGTCAATTGTTTTACAACTAAGGCTTCAAAGTCCTTTATCCATACATAATGGGAAATTTCACCCTTAGTTATCAATAGCAAGTCCGTGTGGTTTCTTTGCTCAACCTTTACTACCCGCAAAGGATAAACGTTGTTTGAATCATCCAGACCAAAAACATTCACTGAAACGCCAGGATTTTTCTTTTCAAATTTGTCTATGTCTTTCAATGTAACTGGGTAGGTGAGGCCTTGAAAGTTGTAGCGGTGTTCATTTTCGTAATATTCTCTACCAACTCTTTCAGGATGATCTTTAACATACTTGGTTAACATTGCATACTTAAAACATTCATTACCTTCATTTTGCACATTCCTACACGATTTAGTGTTTTGGATTTTCTTTGGTAAAGGGATAAAACTACTACCCCTTAAACCATATCCATGCTTGTGAACCCTTACATCCATACCTTCGATTGATGACAAAGTCCATCCAGATCCTCTTCCTTCATGTTCTTGAAGTTTTGTTATAAGTTCTTCCAAGCATTCTTCAATAATATCATCGATGTTGGAGGTGAAGGTAAGGGTTCGGTTTTTGGTAATGAACGCTCTCAATGCTGTTTCACCATCAGTATTGTTAAACATAGCCTCTAACACCATTCCAAATTTAATAAAATTTAGCCTTTGT